>JAQMYK010000004.1:7192944-7203715 GCA_030014345.1 Clarias buthupogon
TATCTATCTATCTATCTATCTATCTATCTATCTATCTATCTATCTATCTATCTATCTGTCTATCTGTCTGTCTGTCTATCCTGTTTTTCCATCTCCTCATTCTGTCTCCGCACACATTTTATATATACACATTTTCTGTCTGTTGTAAACCCCCATATTCACATTGAATTATTATTTTTCTATGTTTTATATCATGCATGCCGTCTCTCACCTCGTTTTTTTCCCCTCTCTTTCATCACTTCCTCCCCTCATCTGTCCCTGCGATTCTTTTGTGTTTTATCCCCTCTCAGAACTCCTGTCCTCCATCTGAGTCCCCTGTTCTCTCCATACCCTTCATAGGAATGGTTGTAATAATGGCGCTGATATGGTGCTGCTGGACGGAGCTCTTGTCCTAAACTGGGAAAGGTATGGCGCTTTGCCTTTTCTTTCTCTATGACAATCTCAATTTGACTTCTGGACACACAAACTGAAGGAATGCGATATGTTTTGATGGTAATGAATGATCAGAATTATTGCAGCGTAAATGTTGAATGCTGTACTCTGTTGTTGAAGTTTTGGAGACGTGCACATTGTTTCACAACCATTGAAGCGTACGAAGCGGTCTAAAAGATCCTATCTGATGTTGCTATGCAGTAAAACCATTTGTAAAGATTTTACTACAAAAAAATGACTGGAATTGTTTGATACCGTACTTTGATACGACTTACACAGTGTTCGAGAAACCATAAACACATTTCACCAAGAAAACACATGGAAACGCTTCTATGTAACTTTTAATTTTGCTTTGGATTTCTTCCTGCAATCCTCATGTTGGGTAACGAGCCAGGTTAATAAACATGCCGGAAAAAAACAGTCGTCCTGCCAAAAACATGTCCGAAACCTTCATTTCTATGTGTAATTTGTCGTGGCTTGATCAAGTCGTTGGACAGTACTGCGCAAAAGTCTTCAGCAATGTTTGTGTTATGGCTTCTGCATTACTAAGTACAAAAACATGTTCGATTTCCAAGCTTTACTTTTGCAAAAACAAAGTGAAGTGTTACAGAGAAATGTTTGTATGTTAGTTATGAAAGCAATATATTACATTGTTAAATTAAGTTATGTCTCGGTATGCTTACTGGCCGGCTCCTGAACCAGGAGAAAGACACACACACACACACACACATATGCATGCTTATATCCAAAAGAGGTACAGTATATAAGCACTAATCCATTTCTGCTACTGAGTCTATGACATCAAATCATAAACTCATGTCATGTAGAAACAAGAGGGTCCAGGTGAGCCAATGGAAGTGTTACCAGAGAGCAACGAAGGGATTGTTTAATATATGTCTTCAAGGCATCTTTGTTTTAAAATATTTGCGTCTTAAGACTATAAGGTTATTTGCATACAGAAGATACAAGGCCAAAATGCTATTTTCTTGACTTGAAGTAAAAAGGTTCTTACTACCTGATGAATATGTTCTCTTTGTATCACTACAAATCAACATCTGTCCGATAGTTATCTCAATAATACTTGAACAGGCTGGATATTTTTTAATTATAGAATGTAGCAACTCAACTCACAGGATCAATAAAAGAAAAAAAAAACAGAATAAATCTACACTTTTGTAATAACTCTGAAAGATTCTTAGGTCTGTTTTCTTGTGAAACCATTAAAGGTTCTGCGTGAAAATCTATAACAGTGTTTCTCTTTAAAGGAAGATTTCAGGAAGACCCAATTAGGATGACTTGAACTGTTGAGGACCTGAGCACACAAAACCCACCAAGATCCATAATACTGCATTCTGTACTCCTTAAGGGATCCTTAAGTGTTCACTGGATGGTTAATGGTTGAGAAGTTCTACAGATTTCTACTAAGACACAGGATCTTTCTTTCAAAAAGGAAAACCGTCAGCTGTTGGCACTCTATATAGAATGGACCTCTTAAGAATTCATTCTAGTCATGCTCTTTTTTTCCTTTCTTTTTTTGTCTTCAACCTCCTTTTTAATGATTGCAGGTTAAATCAGGTTCAATAGTTTAAAAATGTGGTCTTAATAAACTTTGCACATTTTGAAAACTTTGATGAAACTTAAAACTTGAAACTCTAGGTGACTGAGTTGAAACTCTTAGCACTGAGTAAACAGTCTTTTTTGGGTGGATTTTTCTCTATTTTCTTTCCATTTTGGTCCCCTGTCCATTCCCACACACCAGACGTCTCTCCTGTCATGCACCATTTAGAAGCGAGGTTAAAGGCTAACAGACTTTCTCCAAGACAGGTGACGCTAACCAACTGTACCTGTTAACTCTTGCTGCATTTATGGAAACACACTCAGAGTAAAGCGCTGAGTCCTCTTGCACATACAAGGGCCGTTCAAGTCAAACTGGGACTTTTGATTGTGAAAACAGTTATAAGAGTAAAAGCCCCCTTTATTTCTCTATATAATCCCCTGCTGCACTAATGAATTACGTAGTACACTACTGCATTTCACTACTGTTGTACTGTACTTGTACAAACATGTATGTGACAAATAAAAGTCTTGAATCTTAAATCTCATGCTTTTATGCCAGTGTTTCCCTAGTGCTTCAATACCATCAAGGTAAAAAGGTTTTCTCAGTACGATGATCAGACTGTCTGCTTCACGTCTGAAACACTGGCTTTCCAGGAGCTTCTTTAATAGCCCAAACCCAGCCAAGTTCCTGTAATGTGCAAGTGGTGTTGGTGAATGATTGTGTGCACAGTTCCCACAGACAGATGCAGCTCTTCTGCAAGTTTATGAAAAGTTATCATTAGATTTTCAAGGATCAGACATTCCACACACTTGAATGTTCATGGGGTTTGGCCCAAAGCTCATTTACAGACATACAGCCTTCCTTGCACCATTCAAATTTGCATTTACATTTAGGCCTTTCTTCTCCAGAGCGACTTACAAAAAATGCTTTAAAGTTTCCGTCGATGGATAGATACTTACACTGGGTTACTACTGTAGGTTACTAACTAAATGTTTTACTAAGAGTCTTATCAGTGTATTGTGCTTAAAGCCTTCTGTAAATGTCAGTATTCAAACTCACAATTTTCAAACGCTATGCAGAAAGTTTTCCAGTTGAATCACAGAAGCTATTTCTGAAAAGATAACTCTCTCTACATATAGTAGACATCTTAATAATGCATTCGAACCACATCCTGATTTATTGTTTTTTTTTCAGCAGGTCTGATGTTTGACATAAAAAATCCTGGCCTTAGTGTATGGAAAATTGAACCATTGTAAAATTTCATGTATCCTATAGCAGAGTTGAATCAGATTTAGAAAAAAAATAAAATAAAATACAGAAAGAGTTCTACATCTGATTTAAAATATCAGTTCAACTTAGCTACTTATCCAGCATGGAAGTGTTTCTGCTACTTTTCCTTTTGATCACCCATTCAACTCGCTTTGGTCTTTCATGTATTAAAATCACAGCGAGCAGATATGTTTTGCCTCTGGCCATTCTGGCTTCACTGGTGCTGACACCTTGAGTGAATATATAAACTGCTATGAAAACTTTTCAAGCAGTGACCTGAGCCTGAACCAGTGGTGAATTCTGATCATGATAAATGTGGTATAGCACAAAATACAGTGCTGTGCATACAACAGTCAGAAATGGAGATTTATGAGTCTATTAGAGGTTTAGATTTCATGCAGTGCAGTTGCCACGCTCAGTAAGAAATGAAGTAATGACATGTGTGTCATGTGCACCCTGAGACCTGTAGCAATCAGCAGTCTTTTCAAAAATATGATTCTTTTTTTTCAGCATTACTGAGCAGCCGGGACCAAACTAATACATCCCTTATAGGGCATGACACACACACACACACACAGTGAGAGAAAAACACTGTTTTTACCTTTCGATATGTTAAAAGTTTGGTAATAGCTAGCTTGTTTGTTGATTTTTTTTGATCTGTGATGTAATAGGCCAACCGGGAATACAATAATAATAAGCTGAAAGGGGGCATACTGTATGTGCCACCCTACATTACATTACATCATGGCATTTGGCAGACATCCTTATCCAGCATGAATTACATAAAAACATTTTTTTATCTCATTTTATATCTTGAGGGATAAGGGCCTTGCTCAAGGGCCCAACAGTGGCAACCTGGTGGTGGTGGTGGGGTTTGAACCTGGGACCTTTCAAGCAGTAATCCAATACCTTAACCACTGGCCACCTATTGTAGCAGAGTTGGACATGCTCCAGTCAATAAATCAATTCCTCTGCTATGCTTGTATAATGGCACAAGGACAGTAGTCCAGTTAAATGGCCTAGTCGAGCTATAACCATAGCTTAGCTTTTACTTTTCATGTATAAATATACTGAGTGCCTTAAAAATGCTGTGTTGAAAATTGCTGCCTTTAACAAGGTTGGGGGCCCAGTATATCAGGCTTTCAAGGGAATCGCCATTGGTTAGGAGCTGGGGGGAAAATGCCAATCTGAATATTGAGAATTTCTTAAAGGTGATAGCTATTGGCTCTTAGTATACTATATGTTTCACCATTTGATCTTAAACTCCCATGTTGTTTTTGTTCATTTATTTATCTTCAATTGCGTGTTCAGGGTGTTTAAGGAACACTGGCTGTGTGGAGGGAAAACACCCTGGACAGAATGCTAGTCCATCACAAAGCATCACACACACACACACACACACATTCACACCCCCGGGGCAATTTAGCAAAGCTAATCTACCTACCTGCATTTTTGAAAAGCTGGAATAAGCCAGACAAAATTGGTAACAGATGGAGTAAATCCTATCTCCTACCTCTTCCACATACATGAGCTCAGTGAGACTTTGATTAAGAGGGGTGGGAAAGTATATCATCCTTGCTTCTCACAGCAAATTTTGAACCTAAACGTTCTAAGTAGAAACCTATAACAGAGCATTTCTCTTTCAGAATAAAGTAAGCTAGATACTGTTTAGAACACTAGAACCATTGACCATCCAGAGAACGACTGAGAACCCTTTCATTCCCTAGCAGATCCTGGTGGTGACCTCCTGCTGACTTCTGAAGTGCTTGTACATTATTTGTGTGATGTTAACATACATACCGTAGAAGCTGATCTGTTCCTAAAAAAAAAGAATTACAGGCACACTTTTAACTACAAATTACCTGACAAATTATCGTGTACACATCTGAATGACACTCTTCTTCCTGTTGACCCTAGGAGGAAGAGGGCGACTGGAACCTCGTTATGCTGGTTGCCATGGCAGCAGCAGCCGTTTTGCTCGTACCCAGTTTGACCCGAGCGTTCGCTTGAGTCCGGACAGGAAGTGACCTCGATCAGGTCAATGTATCCTATTCACTTGCCTGCTTATCTTTTCTGTGGTACATATTCATGGATACAGTCACACATACACACTACTGCCATAATCAAACTCTCTGCTGAAACAGACTGCACAGTTTCAGTGGGGAGAAAAAACAGCAAGAAAAGCACAACAACAAAAAAATCTATCACATTCACATGTGTTGCTTTTGTTTCTTGCTTCTGGCTGCGTGTGCCTCAAGTCCTCTTTCATCACCCCTGCTTTGGACAGTCTCTGGCTTTAGACGTGCTGCTTTTCAGATGTACTGTGACAGCATGTAATATGTGATACTCAGATTCTTCCAGTCGTATATTACTTTTCAAATACAGTACCGACAAGGTTTTTATTTTTTTTAATGATATATTGTTTAGCTAGTTTTACACTAGAGCAAAAGCAAGTATCTCTTGTAAAGCATGCATTAGACAGTTTAACCAGCAACAATGTTAAATGTATATGTTCTGTACCTAACTGTTGAATCAGTCAGTTTGTAAAGTTTGAAGTATTTTTCATTTCATTTGAAAGGAGGTAAAATGTTCAGATGGTGACAAGTCAAAGATGAGACTTATGGGATTATGATATCAAACCTCACCAACAACATCATAAACTTATATATACAATATTTACACTGACAGTATGAAACACTACTAAACAAACTGCTGTATAAATTCTAACACTGGTTATCATTACCATTTTCTGTAGAATAGATATTTTTGTATATATGCGTGTGTTATTAATATGACTTGATGGAATGATGTTAAACATGATTAACATATACAGTAGAAGAGAAAGTTATTTTTGTAAAAATCTGAAATGTAGTGAATATAAAAACATTCCTTGAGTGATATTATCGATATTATCGACTTTACAGAGAGACATATTTCAGAACAAATATTCCTCTCAAGCAATGAATACAGTGCAGCTCACAATCAGTAAGACTTCATTGTTTTTGGCTCTGTGTACCACTCACGAGAATTTTAACGGAAAAACAAAATTTAAAAAGTCCACTTCAGGGGAGCATAAGCATTTCCTGCTCAACTGGATACTCATGAAGCATAGCATCATCCTTTCCTGTCCGACGGAGTTAACGAAAGGTCTAGAATTGGCTCTGGATATGATATTTTGTATATCTGGAGTCTGTTATTCACCAGCGTGAGAACCAAAGAAATGTCAAGAATTGTCAGTAGTCATAAGGTAAACGTGCAGAATAAATGAATCAGAGACATGACCACAAGGGTCTCAGAATCAGATATCTGGCAGCATTATTTCAGAGACACAATACAGAGCACCATGAAGAGAAATGTAGCATAAATACAGTAGCTTTTCCTTAAATATGCAGCTTCAAAAAGGTTCCTAAGAATTGGTGCAGTTTCTCTTCAGAAAGCTGTTATCACCTAGAGACTTTGCTCAGTAAATACTACTACTACTACTAATAATAATAAATAAATAAATAATTCACTAGTTTTCTGTAGATGTTTCATCCTGGACAGGGTCACAGTGGATCCATAGTCAACCTGAAAATGCTGAGCATGGTAAATTAGTCTATTGCAGGGCACAACACACACTTAAAATATACAGTATACTGTACAATACCAGTCCAAAAATTTGGACAAACATTTTAATTCAGTGTTTTTGTTTAATGATTTATTTTCTACATTCTAGAACAATACTGGAGATTTTAAAACTAAAAACAGACACAAATAGCATTAGGTAATTAAGTAACGACAACGACAGTCAGTTGTTATTTTAAGACAGGAAGGTCAGTTGTTCTGGAACATTTCTTGCAAGGACAGTATTGTCAAATGCTTTTGCAAAACCCATCAAGCAACATGATAAAACTGGCATTAATAAAGACCATCGCAGGAAAGTAAGACCAAAACTTCAAAGTTCTTTTAGAGTTACGGGCCTCTGAAATTTATTCAATTAACAAAGCTTTACATATGTCTTCAGTATTGTTTCACGATGTAAAAAAATAAAAATTAAATTAAATTATATATATTGTTTCCCCTGATTCTTTACAGTTCTGGCTTATAGCACATTGTACATTGGCTTTGTACTTGGACTGTACTTAATGACAATGAAACTAAATCAAATGTACAGTAATTTAACAGAAAAAGTTAGATATTTGAAAGGCATAAATTTTGCTGTTTTCCACAATTAAAATGTAATTTTCCTGCTGACTCATCACCCATTATTTATGCATTAAAGACGTTAAGACGAGACTGCCCGGACTTGGTATTAAATCAGGCCTATTTGGTAAAGCATTACAATAAAAGTAGGTAATAACTGCTGAGTCACAAAATTAGACAAAGCATTTGCTTTCTGATTTTTCATCTCGTTCATATGGATTTCTCCCAAAAACCATGCCAGCAGGGTGAATTGCTACTCCAAACTGCTTCTTAGTGTAAATGAGTGGTTTTGCCAGTCATCCATGGTTGTTCCCAGGACAGGCTGTGGATTTACTGTAACTCTAATTTGTCCCTTAATTAGCTCCAGTGAAATATCAAACAGTACTGTATATAAAATCCATATGGATTGCTTTTTTATTCACCTGGACCAAAGTCAGAGCCTAACATAACAATGCTAATAAATTTAAAAGAAATGTTAAAAAATCCATTTGCTTGAAAAACCAAGATGTGTAGCACAAATACGGTAGCTTTATCTTAAGTATGCAGGCTCATTTAGAAAAAAAAGAAATCCTAAAAATCCTTTATAGAGTTCCCCATGGAAGCAAAACTTTTCATGAGGTTCCCCTTTAAGGGTTCCAAGAAGGACGCACCAAAGAATTAAGAGTCCTAACAATGTCTAAATGTGAACTGATGAAATTTCTGTTTAAAAAATTTATTTGTGTAAAAAATAAAATGTTAGCGAGTTATAATTGAAAATGATAATCTTTGCATGATGTAAAAGTGATAAGTGTATTACTCCATGAACAGTCTTAAAAACTGTGACTTTGTTGTAGTTGGACAAGTAATTGGAAGGTTGTTAGTTTAAATCCCTAAAACATCAATCAAATGTTAAAACATATAAATAAAGGTCCCTTGTTGGTTCATTCAACTGAGATTTCTCCTTCTGGAGATGCACAACAACTAAATGAAATATTAATTGCGTTTTCCCCCCAAGAGTACAGGGATAATAAACAGGACTGAGGTTCTTAAACTCATTGAATCACGAACATCAAGATTAACTGATAGAATGTGCACAGCATTGTATGCTATCATTCTCACATTTAAAAAAACAATATTTTTTGGATACTTGCCTGGTAGCTTCATCTTAATAGCGCAAAGTGGCTCATAAATACTGCATATCTAGGTAACTTTGTGATGAAGTGCGATAACATTATCAAAAGTGTTTCATATCACAATATAGTATATTATTATTAGTACAGTACATGCCTTCAGCCAACAGTGTTATATCGTCCTTTATACCACAACGCTGTATGCAGGTCAATCCTGATTGATAGGAATTATCTAATTTGAAGGGCATTTACAAACCAACTGACATTTACAGAAGACTTCAAGCACAATACAGGGATGAGACTGTATTGAGACTGTTGCAATAAAATGTTTGAATATTGCAAACGTTTTAAAGACATCCGTAATTGACGATCCTGACCGAGGTGACTCAGAGCCCACTGCAGTTGTTCCCCGTGAAAATTCAGAGAGCAAAACACCTGATGTTCGAAAATCGATATTGCCAACTTGTGGTAGAGATGCGTCTGTGTTTGGGAACTGTACACACAATCATTCTACGAACACCACTGGCAAATTGCAGGAACTCGTCAGGGAGTTATTGCCACATTCTCCATTTCCACATGTTTGGTCCATTAAAGGAGTTCCTGGGAGGCCAGTGTTTTAGATGTGAAGCAGGCAGACCAATCATAGCTTGGTCTTTCTTTTTACCTTGAAAACCTTCTACCTTGATGGAATCCAAGCACTAGTGAATAAGTGCATTAACTGTGTTCTGTTATTCTGCACAAAAGTCGAGTTTGACTTGAACATCCCTCATAGTAATAACTTCCGCAAAGACTTTTGTGGCAATTACTTTACATGACATTTATACAGTATGGTCATGCTTTCTGTAACTATATATTTATTTGGTATTTAGTATTGAAGAAGTCTCCTGTGTCAGTGGTAAAGTTGTAGCTTTAGATTATATAGATTTTATAGGTGCTTCTTGAGGAACACGAGAAACTGCGTAAGTTTAAGAAAGAGAAATAAAGGGATTGACTGTTCATACAGTAGTTGCTGAAACATTCAGTTAGCGATAACAGAGCCTAACTTAAGTAAATGTTACTGCAAACTGATTTTAAAAAAATAACATGTTGGCTGATTGTTGTGGTATGAGATAAATTCACTATTAAATCCTTTCACACAGTATACATTACTCTTACTTAACAGAGCAACAAGTTCTACTCATTCAATTACAAACCAAACACCAACAATTCTGACATGTAGCTGAAGAATATGAATGCACATAAAAGCCTGTGCCTCTTTTGTAACGTCGAAACATTGTTAGAGAACTCGTGAGTTGAAATCTATTCAGGTGTGTTTCTCCTGTACATGGCTTATCTACAGTACAGCAAGCCTAAAGTGTTGTACAGTACTGTCTTCCTGGATCCTGTCTTTAGACTTCTATGCTAGTGCAGCTGAATGTGTCCTGATCTGCTGATAGTCTGACTTGATAATGCATGCAACACAGTAGACACTTCTTTTCTGGTCATTTGTACCGTATCGATATAGATAAGATGAATAGGTATGCAGCTTTGATGAGATGTACTGTGAACATGAAGCCTACAAATTGAAAGAATTGTCATATCAGCAGAGATATTGAGATTTTGTATAGTTTTTTTTTTTTTTTTTTTTTTTTTTTAAATAACAGGAACACAGATGATAATCTGCAGTGGGCGCTTGTAAATCCTGTAAACCTGAATGTGTTTGCATGTTTCTCACTGTGGATGCAGTAAGGATCTTTCTTCCGAACTAAAAATGTCAAGCAGAGCATGAGTCTATGTTTGCATTTTCTAATATTTTTTTCAAATTTCTTTTTTTTGTTGTTGTACAAAATAATTTTTGTAATTAAGTCAATTTATTCTCTGTTTTGTTCTGTATTGTCAAAAGTTTTCTATGTTTATTTCTTTGTCTATTTATAGTTTCTTCCTTCCTTCCTTTATTTATTTTATACAGTCCCATCATTTCTAAATATGCACCAGGTATGTCTGTGATATAATTTCAAAAGCACTGGGTAGGTATTTTTATTCATTCCTTGATTTATTCATTTATTTGTTATTGTTTTTTTCTTATGCTGCATTCTACTCGATCTCGTAACTAAATATAAAAGAAAATAAAATAAATTTTCATCCTCAATTGCAAAGTCAAGAAAGGCCAGGTGTAGCTCAGTGGTTAAGGCATTGGACTACGGTTCAGAAGATCCCAGGTTCAAACCCCACAACCACCAAG
>JAQMYK010000004.1:7416474-7427116 GCA_030014345.1 Clarias buthupogon
TCCCATAGCATTTTCACGCAGCATCTCATTCCCGCTTTTTCAGGGAACAGGGTTACAGCAAAGTAACCCGAGACGTTTTCTCTGCACATCTACTGTATATGCAAGACATACAAGTCATGTAGTAATGTCAAAATCTCACTACAAACATTTTAACCTTATAAAAAAAATTGCACTGTTTAAATTGTTACAAAATAATTTATATCATTAAAGGACAAGATTTTAAAAAGCCTAATTAATTTTATTATACAGTAGGTAGGTCCTTTGGAGCATTGGTGGCTCAGTGGTGAGTTTCTCGTCTGCTATGTTGAAGACCCGGGTTCAATTACTACCCAGTGCCCAAACCCCAACAACTGTATGCAGTACTTGCCCGAAACCCGGATATAATGGGAGGCTTGTGTTACGATGAGCATCTGACGTAAAACCTGTGCCAAGTTGTCATTCAGATTAGATGGTACGCTGTGGAGAGCCATCAATGGGATCAGCCGAACATATAGTAATAAACTCCTATATTTGAACATAACATTGTTGTGTAACTTACCTTATAAGTTACCTAATATTATTCTGTTAGAAAACTATTAATTTGGCGTCAAATGTCAGGAAAAAGCAACACAGATATTGTAAGTCTGTTAAGGTCCAGGTAGAGGGTGGTTAGATTAAAGATGAATCAACACAAGGACGATATCTGTCTGGTTCACACTGCAGACTAAACAACACACACACGTACACACACAACCGTCTTAGGCTTCCTTTTATTTTGAAGCAGTGGGTGTATCAGGGTTAAGCACTTGAGATGTTCCTCACCAGTGTAGCTGGGGTCCAGTACCAAGGCCTAAGATTAAGAAAAGCTATGTTAAGTAAGTAGAGCTCAGACAAAGCCAACATGGTTTTCATTGAACACCAGATGCTGTGAATAATGTGCCCATGGAAATGCTTTTAGCACATTTGTTTCTCTAAAAGGCAAAACTAGAAATAGATGCCAGCTTTATTTTTCAGCATGGTAATATATTTTCCAGTTTACATTTCAGTGCGTCATGCCAGAGTTTGATTTGAATGTGCTTATTTTAGTGTGAGAAAGTGTGAAACTTTTTCTCTTTAGGAAGGTAAGTGTGCCTGATTTATCACTGTTTACTATGTGCTGCTTTTCATAGACAATTCTCCATTTTGTCTGTAATATCCACACAGCCAGAAAAAAGCAAAGAAAGGAGGAAGGCTTGTGGTTTTGTAAAACTTTTGCAGGCTAGATTAAGGCGAGTGTTTAGTTAACTTAGGAATGTTCTTTAATTAAAATAAATTATTCTTAGCTAAAAGAAACTTGTACAAATAAATGAATATCCTGACCTATTTGTTTTTCATTAAAATTGCTTTAATATCGTAAAAGGAAAAAAAACAAAAAAATAAAAAAACATCCCCTTATTGACTCAATTTGTCCAAATTAAATTGATGTTCTAAATTATTATTATTATTATTATTATTATTATTCTCTGCCATGAATGAGACTCAATGGAATACAAATGTACAAATGTATTTCTGGTTCTGAACAATGAGTCCAATGTTGAAGTTCCAGTACATGCAGTTCTTAGAATTACCCCTAGGCTCCATGTTAAAATGTCAAGCTTTATAACAGAAATAGACAAGTTTGCTGTCTGTTTTTTTTTTTTTTTTTTTAAGGTCTCCATAGCTAGATTTCCTTTTCATGACACCTGTATGGGGTGAATTTTTAAATAACGCATCAGTTAAAATGACGTTACGCATTTATGTAAAATTAGGGGTGTGGCAGATTTGAGTGATAGCCGTATTGCAGGTGAAACCAGTGTGAAAAAAAAATCACTGTCAAACCGCTGTCTGGTATGCATCACTTTAGCTAACCAGCTAACCAGAATCATTATAGTATAACTTACCACAAGAAACAGGAGTTGTCACAGTCAAGTCAAGTCAAGTCAAGTTGGCTTTTATTGTTCAACCATACACAGTTTAGTATACAGTGAAACGAAACAACGTTCCTCCAGGACCAAGGTGCTACATACAGTACAACATAAATTAACAAAAACTAGCTAACTAAGAAACCTAATTAGCTGAGACAAGACAGCGTGACATGACAACATAAATTAACAACATAAATTAACAAAAAAAAACTAACTAACTTGGAGACCTAATTAGTCGGCTAGCTGGGACAAGACAAAAAGTGGTTCAATAAGTGAAGCATTGAGCAATGTCATGTCATGATGTCCAACTTATTAATGGTATTAGAATATTACATTTCTTTTAACCTTCTGCACAATAAATGACCCATAACATTACTGGAATACCTTTATAGTGTCCGTATAATTTAAAATTGATTTTAGTGATTTCAAGTCAGGGCTGGGGAGGCTGTTGGGATGGCAGGACTTATTGCAAGAGTGTTCGCTTCGGGGAATGCAAATTAGTGAAAAATTACACTTACTTCAACATGCTTATTCAGATGAGTTGGAGTTCATGCCTTCTAGGGAAAGAAGACACCTCATGTAATATGATTCTTAGCCTACACTAGCACACAGTGAAGCATTTCACTGAGATAGAACCAGGTTGCTCATCCTCAAGTTCTACAGTACAGTACGTATCTAGAAATTTCCCTACTGTGGGACGAATGAAGCTACAGTATATCTTACCTTATCTATGGTGCTGATAGGGAATTGGCATAAATATTGATTTAAAAAAAAAATTTTTTTTACATTGACGAACTTGCCTCGAAATGAAACTGCGCTAAAATGAAGCGCATTGTAGTCTTAAATCGAAAGAGAAAAATCAAAAGATAAGGAGATAAGGGATTTAAAAATATCTTACTAAGTTGGGTCCAGGAAAGGAGTACGACAAAAATCTCACACTAAATCTCTTTCGTTTCTCAAACCTAGTTTGTACATAGTGTGCACTATTCACTATGATGCATTGTTTTTTTTTGAGGGGAAATATAAAGTACTTCCACTTCACATTGTCAGTGTGTAATACACAAATACAGACGGTGGTTATATTTTAAGACTTTTGTGTTTCGTGACTGTAGCAAACCATCATGTCTTTGCAAATGGCAAATAAAGTTTGTAGGCCATATGTCAGAAAGAACGCTGCTAAGATTTTTTTTCCCCCTTAGAAAGATTTGAAGATAATATAAATAAAGAGAATAATTTTCTGATACTTAAATATGGCTTCAATTGTTGCTTTAGATTGTGTTCTTCTTTAGTTTCCTTAAAATTTTCATTTCATTATTAACCAAGCAAAGTCTTTTACTCTACATGTAAATAGTTTTAAATGTAAATGCTGCTCACGTACAGGTACCTGAAAATCATTAAAATTGTCATTTTTGGGTCCACCAATAAGACGAGGTACTTTACTTTATTGATGGAAAATTGTTTAAATAACAAAAGAGTTCATTGACCCTTTTTGAACATGGCTCTTTATGTAAATGTATAACATTTAACTTAGCTGGAGTGGTGTCTTAACTAAAAGCAGAATAACTGAATAAAATGCTCAGGATTGTGCATTAACAGCTGACCTTTTGATTCAGAGTCTGCTTGGATAAACGAACATTTTACTCTATAAAATTCTGTAAGTTTAATAGCTCATAATTAATGGGTAGCAGGAGTGAAAGTAATTTTAAATTCTTGTCTGTACTACTGTACGTATGTAACCAAATGGCAGGAGAATGAACCACAGAAGTGGTGGAAAGTCCTGTAAATCTAGTAGTGCCCTGGATCAAGGGTTAGAGAGGGATATGGGATTAGACCTTGTGTTAGAGGATAGCTAACCTTATAACTCATGCTATCCATGAACAAAGTGGTGAGGTGAGTCATGAATCTGTCAGCACATTTGCTTAAGCTCAGTAATGAAGGAGCAAAACACGGATGGTTCATAGTGTCAGAGCAGTTAAGATGGTGGAACAGACGAGGTCATAACCGCATATAAGCATGGCGGAAACAAACTATAACTCCCAACTATCACGTTCCAAATCACTGGAGTTCTAAACACACCAGCACCCAATTACCCAGGTGCTTAAATAGGACTCGGGAATGGAGGGTTGCAAGTTATAGTTCAAGATATAGTTGCAAGTTACGTATTTTACCAATCGACCGACACTTGGTTTTTCGACTATGATTTTCCCGTGTTTGATTTTGCTGTTTGTTCTTGTTAAATATATCCTGTCTTTCTCACCTGCATTTGCATTCACATATACATGGTTCCTGACATGGACGCAATTCAGAATGACTTAAAAGCAATTAATAACTACATTGTTTTTTAAGATGATATAATAATATCAGATGTGTTTTCCTGCTTGAAGTGCTACTGTGACTGGTTTTGAATGTGGTTTTTGGCAGGCAGCTGCTCTCTCCTCAGTACTGCAGACCATACCAAGTTACTTTCACCCCGGTAGTGGGTAGTGTTTAATAGTATAGACTCTACTTGTAGAGTTTTGTATCATTTTAATACCATCCCAGGAATTTCATGCTACAGGTTTCTGGAACAAAAGCATTGCAACACCTCTCCGGTTTTACTCTACTGTATATATTTGGAGCACTGGTTCTGATGGTCACTGTTGTGTGTGTGTGTGTATTGTTGTGGGTGTTCTTCAGGAGTCAATACAAGCACTATATAAATAGCTCGCCCCTCGAGCCTGCACTTGTCGGCATCGTTTGTGTTGCGCAGGGAAAGAGAGACAGCAACAATGAGACAGTCCATTACATGAACCTATCAGCAAATGACTGCAAATTAGGATATAAACAGGGCTTTCATTAGAAAATCATTAGGAGGCGTGCAGAGGGTGACGAAGCTTAGCTTTGCCTCCTGATATTACTATCCACCATCCTTTGTTGTGTTTTCTTTCTCCCCCTTTCCATTTTCTCTACTTCTTTTGGCTCCGACATGTCTATTCAGAGTGTGCAGTGGGAAGAAGCCTAATGATCATGAACACAGTGGAAATCACAGCCTAACTCAACAAAGGTCACACCATTAATCTTCTCTCTCTCCCTTTTCTTTTTCTTTTTTATTCTTCAGAAACTATGGATGTAATCTGAAATTCAGAATCAGTGCCAAGCTCATAATCAGATCAGGGATTCATATTCATAATTTTATATGAATAAAATTCATATTCGTAGAGGAAAACTCTATCCTGTTTTTGATGTGTTTAGAGTTTGTGAGTTTCTGGCTATCCCTGCTAGAAGCTAGTTGTTGTGTGTTGCACTAATAGGGAATGTTACAATAGTATTAAATAAAAAATACATAGCAGCAATCTTACATGTATTGTAAGTTAGGGCTTTACTGTTTTAGCTCCTATGTACCTACTTTTTTTTGCACAATTATCCAGGCATTGTTCAGTGACACTGAAATTAAAAACCTGGCATAAAAATGTAAAAGTGGAGACATTTATGCTAACGTGGGATCCAGATATAAACCAAAACTGGGTTCTGGATACCTTAATAGTTAGTTAGCCATCAATAATATGACACGTGCTGTCTGGATTATTAGCGTGAAAGTCAATGCTTTCTTCAATCTGTTTCAGCAGGATGTACAGATGAGGATGGTAAGAGAGTTGGACAACTTTCTAAAGGAATAAAGCACCGCTGCATCACTCGATTCATCTCTTTACAGATAAAGCAAGAGCAAAAACTCACAGGTAGTTGAAAGGCATCGTGGGTAAGTTGAAACTAAGGCCTTGTTCAGACTCCCATCCCAAATTTGTTTTTGGAATATCTTTAAGATCAGGAATCTGAGTGCTTTCATATAGTTTGAGTAGTAAAAAACATATTGAATGTGATTTTGGCAAATCTAAAGGTGGTTAGAAATTCCCAAAGATCTGATTCCTGAAAATGTGTCTTGGTTTATTATTGACATGGATCCATGGTTGAAAAATTAGCGTGAACGCTGCTATTGTCCGGTGAGACAGAGTTGTTCTTTACCATGACTAGACAACAATATGAGCAGGGATATCTTCATTTAAATGCTGAAGTCGGCAGCATTTGACGTCATACGACATACAGTGCACAAACACCTCCAGCATTGTTACCACAGCAACCTGTGTAAGATTTGGTCTGCCATTCTTTACAAAGCCAAATCCTCTATCTGATCACTTTCAAATAACACTGTGGACAGTCCGGCCTACAGATTAGATTTTCCTGCAGTCTAAACAATGCTTAAAATGCTTTCACTCAGAATCGCATTGCAAAATAAATCTTGGATCAGGATTGACCATCAATGGATATTCAGGTCAGGACACTGGGGTTTAAATTACTTTAAAAGAATCATTACAATTTAAAAGAATAAATGTTTGAGCCGACACGACTGGATTTTTGATTTGACAATATTTGACAGATGTCCTTATTCAGAGAAGCTTGATTTTTTATCGCATTGTACATTTGAGCAGGGTCAAGGTCCCAACAGATTAGTGTTGGTGGGGTTTGAACCTGTGACATTCCCATCAGTAGTCCAATGTCTAAATCACTTAACAACCCCTGCTTCTGTTTTTTTCCCCCCCTTTAAAGATGTATCATCTCTATGAAAACTGCATTTAAATAATTCAATTTCTCATACTGTAACTCTATCTGCATCGCTGATGCTCTTGTTCTCTTTGATTCGGTCTCTTAACCCCTTTTCATCCTCCCTCTATGGATTTTTTTTTTCTTCATTTCAGCACTTGCTCAGCCATAAAATGTCATATAATGAAAAACAAACCGTATGAAAAAGGCAACCGCAGCTAATCCTGTTATATCCTTTAGTCTTAATCTTATCTACTATGGCTATGCGGATTTTAAATGAATTGTCTCCTTTTATGTTTTTATGCAATTTATTCTTCTTCTTTATGAATCTTCAAGTATGCTAAAGAATCACAGCAATTAATGCTTTCTCACACTGTCTTCACCTATTCATTCACACCTATTCAATCCTGTAACACTCTAGCACTTACTGTATGAATCTTATACTGTACATATCTCCACATTCAGAGAAAAGTGACTATATATGCACTCAGGTGTCTGATGTGCTAAGCTGCTTACACCCACTTTCAGACACAATTATGCAACATTCTGCTAAATACAGCATGTACAGTATTATTTATGGAACTCTGCAGGGTGGGTGAAAATTAACTAGGCGATGTTTAATGGGAATAAAACTTGTAGTATCACTGAAGCACCACCCTATTTTGCTTCTACTGTGTGTGTGGTTAAGCATTTTCCAGGACGTTGGCCAGGACAACGCAGACCTCATGAATGGCATCCAAGAAGTCCAGATCTCACTCACTGCATGTGATTTTTTTCCATGTGATTTTTTTTCACTAGGACTTGGAGGCATCCCTTAGAAGACTGTGCATCCCATCCCCGGCTGTTTGAGGAAAATGGTTGAAGCCACTGAAATTGAATGATTTGCTTTCATTTTCCTATGTGATAAAGTATTTGTATTAGAATTATGGACTTTTTCACCAATTTTTAATGCTTGGTTACTTTTCAATCACCTTGTATCTGTGGAGAAAGAAGACATGATGCTGATGAAATGTCATATTTTATGTTTGTTGACATTCATTAGTTTCGTATAAAATTAAACAAATAATAATTAAAAAATTGTCTACTGACCATGTGATTAATCCGAAAATCACTAATGAGTATAAAACAAACTGCTGCACTCAAGTTAAAATGTTATCCAAGTCTTTCAAGATCATTGTGCATTAAGCTGATCTGGCAACCCTGATCAAGCATACTTCATTCATTAGGGATACATGTGTCTCTGTCGGTACAGCCATAAAAAAATAAAAAAAAAGACTTCTGTGTCAAATTTACCTACTTTTAATCCTTACTTTTAGATAAAGTATTTTCTTTTATTCTGTAAACAGCAAACCTTTTATTAGAGATAAAAAGCAAACTGACAATCTGAAGTCACAATAAGTCATGATATAATATCACTCCTTGCACAGTTGTGCTTTTACTTATTGACTATAATTTATACCGCATCATCGTGGGAGTCATAAATGTGATTAGTCAGAAGATTAAAATGTCTATAACCGTCTTTGACAGTAGTTTTGCAATAATGTTTAATTTTTATTCTTACAGTTAGCATGTAAGCGTTCAGAACAAACACGAGAAATAGAAAAAGAGAAGCTGGCAAGTTAACTGTTTACAGCTGTCTGAATTAATAAAGTTATACACTGGAGAAACTTGTTTTTTTGTCTTTTTAAAAAAAAAATTTTGTCTGTTCCACAACAATAGATGTTGCATTTCTATTAATAAATTTTCAAAAACACAACAAAAAACAGATGTAAGTAATGACCTAATTAAATAAAGCACTTGTAAAAAAAAATACATGATATGTAAATTAAATATTAAAAGCAAATGAGTCGTGTAAAAGTGTCAAATGTGGAAAATAATGAGCGGTGTAATAGAATCACGTGGATTTGAATGAGTCGTGTGTAGCTCATGCACTTTATGTTGAAAATCTGAAACATACTATTACATGAAGTGTCTAAAAAGCTGCATGTGATTTTCACGTGATTTTGCTGTAAGGGTGGCGACAGGGATTTCTGAAGAGCATAATCTTTTATTATAGAGACCATGCAGTGTCGATGATAAGTGAGGACTTTCAGCACAGAAGGCACTATTTCCTCTCTCCATCACTGCCCCTAAAGCCTCAATCAGACATGGAGGATTGTCAAGTAACCTTCTGTACCTGACCACTGCTCTGAGTGCGTCTCTTCCTCTGCGCTTGTCCTCCCTGTCCTTCACTTGCTCGTTCTGCTGGAGTACACTCTTATCTGCACACCCTGTCTTTGTTTTTTTTGTTTTTTTCCCCTGAGAGTGCTTGTTACTATGTTTAGCATGTGGATGTGACTGGGCTGGCTGCTTAGATTAGCTGTGTGTGTGTGTGTGTGTGTGTGTATGCACGCAAATTAGTGAGTGAAATAAGGGTGATATGAGCAAAAGCTCTAAATGAGCTCCATCTCTCACTGCAGGTTTATTTCATTCATTACTCTCGGAATAATTAATGAGGCTTTATCGTTTGATGCTTTTAATCTTCTACTGCTGTTTCATAAGCACAGTGCCTATACATGCACGCGCACACACACACATACAAGGATTTCATGCAATATGGAGCATTTGCTACAGATCCAGGAAAAAAAATATCTTTTTGAAATCAAAACAAAAAAAAGATAGGAATTTATTCTGTATACCAAAATAAGACGTGTTTATTTGCTTCTTGGTTTAATTGGGTGTAGTGCAAGTTATTTAAAAAAATAACAAACAAACATGAGTTATGATGCCAGAAGCAACAAGATGGTGCAAAAGGTTGTGTGTGCATTTACAGTATTTAAGAGAAGCCCTTATGCAGAGCGACTTACATTTAACTAATTTATGAGTTGCTCTATAATGTGGGGTACATTTTTATACAAGTAACAAAAAGTACAATAACAATGTTGTTTTCGCCAGCTGCAAATCTTAAACATTAACCGTTTTTTTCCCCAACATAAAGGATGATCTCAGTTACTAACAAAACTTCGTCCTGCAACTCAAAAAACGATTTGCCCCAATGCAAAGTGACCAGCATCCAATAATGTCATTTTCTTCTGTGCTATACACTTTGATCCAACATTCTGTGCTTCTCCCTTCTGCTTCTCTCTGATCATCCTTGCAGGATCAGCATTCCATACCCCTTTTCCACCCAAATGGTTCCGGAGTTCAGACAGAAAAACTGTTTCCATGGCAGCATCAACACTTGAACAAAGAACCACTTACGTCATGGACTGGGGATTTAATGATGAAACAAAAGTTTGTTACCACCAAATGTCCAGCAGCTGTTGGCAGCACAAATGCTCTCTAAGTATTGATAAAGCCAGGAGAGCAGCTTACAAAGCCATGCTTTATCAAAATAACCACTACTGTTGTTGTGCTTGCCGCATGGGTTTTTTTTGCCACTAGCATGTTTTTTGACCACTAGCATTGCTACTGGGAAAGTGGAGACATATAGAGTGACGTTATGAGGTGTCTCACTAGCCCATGGAAAAATAAAAGGCAGTTCTCTGGAGGATTGCTATTGAACCAGCTCTGACCCATGCTGGCTCCAGACACTTGGTTCACTTTGGTGGAAAAGGGGTACCAGTGACCCCTGTATCTCCTATTTTTATCTATTTAAAACATTTGTAAAAATACATTGATGAGAGTGAAATTGAAAGTACTCCCATATGAATAATGTGTGCTGTGACATCCTGTATGTAAACTGATAAGGGTAATAATAAACTGATAAAGGCTAATATCGTTGATCATTTCAGTGCTAGGACTTGTCTAGTTGCCCATTTCTAATTTTCATGAACAGTTTAGAATCATATTTGAATAAATAATTATATTAAAATCATAAAGAATTTGTAAACCATAACAGTGAATGTAACAGTTGATGGTCAAGTAATACACTCAGTGACAATGAGAAATTATGCCAAGTTTGAAGATAAGTGAAGCATAGGATAAACATATTGTTTCTGTGAATATATATATATAGGCAGCATAGTGGCTTAGTGGTTAGCACTGTGGCCTAAAAACAATGAGGTTTATATATATATATATTAAAATGTTGCAAAAGTATTCGGCCCCCTTGAACTTTTCCACATTTTGTCACATTACAGCCACAAACATGAATCAATTTTATT
>JAQMYK010000004.1:7544568-7554633 GCA_030014345.1 Clarias buthupogon
TTTCAAGCACAACAAAGGGAACAGATTTATTATGTAAGGGTGTTCCATCCCCCATCCCACCCCCGCTGTTAAAAAAATGTAACTCAGTAACTTTTACTCTGAGTAAATTTTTAATGAGCTACTTTTTACTTTTACTTGAATATATTTTTATACGGCTAACTTTACTTGTACTTCAGTAAAAGTTCACTAAAGTAACAGTACTTTTACTTGAATATATTTTTATAAGTAACAGTACTTTTACTTTATTACTCTTTCCATATAATTTTATATATATATATATATATATACATACACACACAAGTACATCAGTGTACTTGGCCCGCAACAATGTTACATACATACAGTAGGTGGTATGTGTCAAATTAACATCCAGAGAGATGCCAGGTAAGTGCCTCACACTCACCCAGCCATCCACATAATGTAAAAGAAAACATGATTTATCAGACCAGGCCACCTTCTTCCATTGATTTTGATGTTCCTGTACCCATTGCAGCGATTTTGGTGGTGGACAGGGGTGAGCATGGGCACTTTGACTGGTCTGTGGTTAGACAGCCCTATATACACCAAACCGCACTGTTCTGACACTGTTCTAACTTAGCCAGCATGAACCTTTATAGCAATTTGGGCTATAATATCTGTGGGATCAGAACAGATGAACTAGCCTTTGCTTTCCACATGCATTAGTGCGCCATGGCCAACCATAACGATGTTGCCGATTCACCAGTTTTCCTTCCTTGGACTTCTTTTAGTAGGTACTAACCACATACATTACCTGCTATTTTGAACCTGCTCTGACCCAGTATTCTAGCCATAACAATTTGGCCCTTGTCGAAGATGCTCAGATCAGTTGCCTGAACACACAAATGGAGAATCGACTGTTCACTTGCTGCTTAATATATCCCGTGTCATTGTAATGAGATTCACTTCACCTGTTAATGGTTGTAATGTTATATGGTGGATCTGTGTATGTTTGTAATGTGTGTTAGGAGTCTTCTTTATTGGGGAAAATCCAAAAATCATAACCCAAGGTCATAGCAGGGGTCGTACACAGGCAAAATGATTTCAAATCCAGTGCCAAAACAGAATGAATTTGTGTCATGAAAACAAGATTGGGTAAGACCTTGTAACACACCAAAAAAAAAAAGGACTGACACAGGACAGGTGAACAACTGACAGGATGTGTCAGGTACAGGACTTGTCAAAATGGGAACTGTGATGCTAAGTGGGAAACCATAACAATGTGTCATATTCTTGTTCCTGCTGCTTGTTATTATGGCCCTACAGTATGACAACACTGTATTCCTGTTTTGGTTTTTCTTCCTGTTCTAATTTTTGTTCTCGTCCCATCATTTGTTCAGTTCCTATGGACTCTGACAATGAGTTTCAGTAGACAAAGACTAGATAATAGATAATGACTAAACATCAACATATGCATCAATCACTGTTTATGTGTTTATTCATGCATAGGAATAGACAATCTCCTTTAGAATTCTGCTCAGGCTCCTAATCTATCAGCTACAAAAACAGCACCCATCACGACTGAGCTTTAAAGGAATTACAGAGGAAGGGATCATACAGTACCTTGGCCAGGATTGAGCTACAGAAAAATGCAGAACCTTTAGCTTGAAAGTAAGAAAATGAGATAAGGAAAAACATCAGGTAGGTAGATATTTATTATTTGATACTATCAAACCACACCGCAATAATCTACAGTCTCCTCTGAGGTGCTGACATCCGATTAGGGAGGTGCAAAAAGCAGAGATGTGAGAATGAGATCTGCAATTCAGAATATACTTTTATACCACAGAGAACCAAATAGCTTTGCTGAAATAGTAACAGAAGAGCTCCTGTGTTCATCTGCTAATAAAACTTCTACTGTATAAGTCAGTCGTCAGCTAAAATGGACCAGATAAGATTGACTTGTCAATGTCAAATTGAATTTTAATAGCCAATTGCTGTTAATAAATTTGATTGTTGCCACAACAGCACTTTATGTCGGCACTTTCAGTTGATTGATTTGATTGGTCTGAGGTTTAATTCCACAGTATGTGCGTTAGCATTTTATGGTTCTTTAAAATTTTGCCAAAAAGTGGCCCAATTTATCTGACTTGTACTTGTGTGCAACTTATATATTTGAGGTGCACATTTACTTCTGCAGTGACTTGGGCAGCTGTGGTTTTAACTTTTTTGGATACAATCCGGGTTAGGACACGGACATCCCTTTCAGACACTTCCTCTTGCATCCACAGTTACTCCTGTTGGATGTGGTTCATCCTTCTTTGTGGTATGCTGACATTACCCTGGATATTATTAATTCAAATCCTGGATACTATATCACCTAGAGCAGGGGTTGTAATAAATTAATTAATTAATTAAAAAAACTGAATCTAACACCTGCGAATGTAATAACAGCTCACAAACATAATACACCACAAACATAATCTAAATTTGCAGCTTTAAATAATCCAGTCTAATGTAATCATCCCAGCAGTTTGTCGGAAATGTATTACATATGTGGGATTATTATATTAAAAGCTGCAGATTTGTATTGCATTTGCGGTTTATTACTCTATGCTTGTGGGCTATTATTATGTTGGCAGATGATACGCAGAACCAAGAGAAGATCCTTCTGTAGCAGATCGTCTGTTTATATTTACGACATTCTGCAGACGCCCTTATCCAGCGAGACTTACATCCAGATTGACTCATTATACACTGAGCAGTTGATGGCTTAACAGCGGTAACTTGGGGTTTAAACCTGAACTTATTGAATTTTTAGGTTTCGCTGGGTTTGAACGCGGGGTTTGAACCTATAGAACTTTTCAGTTCCATAGCAGAACCTCTGTTGTGCACAATTATGTGCATTGCTGTAAAGCATTTACCTGAAGGTAACTCCTCGAGGCATGGAAATTGTTTTATCAGATTTTTTTTTTCACTGAAGTGACAAAAAGACTTCATACCCAAGTACATCTCAGCACCAACAGTACAGATGAGGACACCTACCACCACCAAGAAGTCTATTTCTTCTCGTTACTTATTTATATGCTTGAAATACCCTCCAGATATATTTTCAGCAGGAAGGAAGAAATGACCTTGACCTTGTTTGGATTCAATCTGAAGTGTAATCAGTTCACCTGCTTGGTATAGGGATAATTCCACACGATTCCTACAAATAAATCCTTCACCCACTCGTTCTTGAGAATAAGCAGAGAATAAGAATGAGGATCTCAGACAGACTGACCTGATCACTGAAAAACCAACAAAAAATTCTAGCAGTGGAAGGATTAAAAATTAATTAAATAAACCAAAAAATACTGATTATAAAGACATAATGTTCACAGAGGACTGGAAAGACAAAGTATGCATTTATTCTCCAGTTCCACCATGCTGGTCAAAAGTGGTGATGTGCAGCGACACTGTAAAATAAAATATAACCACTTCAAATTAATGTGTTTAATTCATACCAATCAACTAAGACTCACTGTTCATGATCATATGTATCTATTCATTCATGATCCTAATCTGCATTGACCTTCATTATCTCAGTCTTACATCACTCATTTTTTGTACTGCTGTCACTTTTTAACTGCTACAAGTTGCACATCTTAATTTGCACTACTGTATCCACTGAATGCTCTGTCTATAGGCTATATTTTTTATATCTTAAGTTGATTATATTTTGCACATACTCTTTTTTATTGCGTTTTGTTCAGTTCATTCTATCACCTATCTCTTTTTGAACATTGTATTATGTCCTCTCTTTGTCTACATCTAATACATGTACTATGTGTGTGTTTTGGCTGTGTGATCTATCTACCTATCTGTCTGTCTGTCTGTCTGTCTGTTTAATGTCTAGCAAATGATAGTGCTTATCCATCCCTTTATAAACTGCATCACCATCTTTTTCTTTTTGCAGAATACCCCTGATTCGAACTACTCTAACAGCCATTACTAGAAAATATAATGTCATTTGAACAAAGGGAGGAAAATATGATGCATTCATTCGTTCTTTTTTAGGGAGGCTAGCTGTACTTGCATCACATTCAGAGGCAGTAGTCATAATAATTTTTGTTCTTTTACACCTCGCAGTGGTGGTGGTGTAGTGGTTAACACTGTCGCCTTGCACCTCCAGGGTCCAGGTTCGATTCCCGGCCAGGCTCGATTCCTGCCTCTGGAGTTTGCATGTTCTTCCTGTGCTTGGTGGGTTTCCTCCCACAGTCCAAAGATACAGTATGCAGGTTAGGCTAAATGGCGTTCCCAAATTGCCCATAGTGTGTGAGTGTGTGCCCTGCCAATGGATTGGCACCCTGTCCAGGGTGTACCCTGCCTCGTGCCTAAGACCCCTGGGATAGGCTCCAGGTCCCCCATGACCCTGAATACAGGATAAAGTGGTATAGAAGATTAGTGAGTGAGTGAGTACACCTCGCAGATTTTTACTTTTCTACAAAAAATTATTACATTTTAATTCTATTAAATTCTATTAAATTCCTCATTATTTTAAACACAATTCTCCACAAAGTAAAACCAGGTGTTTGGTGTGTTTTGTTAATGTATTAAAAATAAGGACTATTAAGACCCATCACTTAGTACTTGGTTAAAGTACCTTTGGCAGCAATGACAGCCTCAAGTCTGCTTTCAAATTATGCTGCAAGCTTGGCATGGCATTCTTTTGAAAGTTTCTTTTATTTCTCTTTGACAGAATCGTTCAAGCTCAACCAGGTTGAATGGGCAGGGTTGGTGCAAAGACATTTTCAGGTCTCTCCAGAGATGCTCTATTGGGTTCAGACCCAGACTCTAAATAGAGTGGCTGGGCCACTCCAGAACTTGTTGTTCTGAAGCCACTCCTGTGTTTGCTTGGTGTTATGCTTTGGGCCATGGTCTTGTTAAACTGTGAGCCTTCATCCCAGTCTAAGAGAAGGTTTTCACTCAGGATTGCTCTTTATTTTTATCTGCAAACATCTTTCCTCTACTGTATACTGACTAATCTCCCAGCTGCAGAAAAACCTTCCTACGGCTTGGTGCTGCCACCACTATGTTTGACTGTAGGGATGGTTTTAATGTGCAGTGCCTGGTCTCCAGATTACAAATATTTAAATCTTTGTGTCATCAGACCAAAGGATTTTGTTTCCTATGGTCTTTTTAGTAAGGAATGGCTTCCATCTGGGCAGACTATCATAGAGACCTGATTGGTGGAGTCCTGCAGTGATGGCTATCCCATCTCCACACAGGAACTTTGGATCTCATTTATAGTGACACTTTAAGCTTCTTGGTTACCTGTCTGACCAAGGCACTTCATCCCTGATTACTCAGTTTGGCTGGGCGGACAGATCTGGAAAGACTGTTGGTTGTTCCAACAGATCTCTTCTATTTGAGAATGATGCATTGGTATTGAACTCTTGTGTACTTTAATCCTCCAGAGGGTTTCTTGTATCCTTCCTCAGATCTTGTCTTGTAGGCCTATAGATAATTCTCCCAACCTCATGGGTTTGTTTTCTTCATAGGTTTCATGGGTTTGCACAGTCTATTTATATAGACCTTATGTAGACAGGTCTGTGCCTTTCCTAAGTATGTCCAATGAATTTAATTGTGCAAAGGTGGACTTCAGTCAAGTTGTAGAAGCATCTCGAAGACGACTGATAGGAGTAGGATGTCAGTTTAATTGTATTTTTTAATCGACAAAAATCTGTAAACACCTGTTTTTTTGTGTGTAGAATGATGAGGGGAAAATACATATACATAATAAAATGTTTAAAACTTAAAATGTTATATATAATATGTAAATTATGACTTTTTATAATTATGTTTCTGTGATATCCTCCACTTGTCTGAACCACTAGTCTCGCCTTTTTTTGTTGTTGTTGAAAGGAAATAATATTGTTGTCCTGGTTTCTCTTACCTACTCTATTTCTGTCTCTGGCTTACATTCATTGAGGTGGCCATCTGCCATCCATACACAAAAAACTACAGTAGACAGTGTTTATTCTAGAGGATACATGGGGAGAAAAAACATCAGCTCATTATACTCATGCTTTCAGATCAGTATACATTGTTTGTTTTAGTCTGTGTCACAAAGCTTTAACCATCTAAAATGGAAATTGTCTCAGATATGATAATAGGAACAAAATACTGTGCTTCTATACAGTATGATCTTAAACACACCTGTATCTGTCTGCCCTGTATACACCCCTTTCTCTCCGGGAGCTGCTGAGCAACAGCCATTTGCTCTGAGAGCGACATTAAGTGACTGGAAAGTGGTAATGGATAATCAGTGGAATCGTTGCTTATTTACCGCAGTTGAGCTCTGCTCTGGTGTCGTTGGCATAACACTTGCTTCTAAAGTGGTTACTGAAGAATATGTCAATTGTGTATACCACAGAGTGGAAGGCCATCAGAAATTAGATAGCAATACGATAGAGTAAACCCCTGTGGGTGTCAATTCTCTGACAATCACTTTTTGTTTGCATTTTGTTTTAAGTTTGGTTTAGATTAGGCTTTAGCTCAGAACAGTAGAAACGACTGCTTCCCAAAACAACACTCCATTTCCACTAAGTATAATGGAATTTTTAACATTGCAATTCAATTCCAATTCAAATTGGATCTATATTCACTTTGGATTGTTTCTGCTGGTCATTTTATAGATGGTTAAATACAGTGTCATTTGTTTGGATGATTTTTTAAGCATGCATCTCTGTAAAAATGAATAACATTACAGATTTGTATTGAATTAAAATCCAAAAGGTGGTCAAGCACTACAGTAAGTGAGTCTAATCCAAATAGGATGCAGGACACAAGCACATTATGTTCATGGGACACAATGTTATGGACAATAAAAGGAATTAAAAGAAGTCTCAATCAAGGAGTGATTGTAATAATATAATGTTAATACTACTGTAAGTCAATACCAGGAAGTTACATAAGGAACATTTATTCATTCATCTTCTATACCATGTATTCTGTTTACAAGGTCACAGGGACCTGGAGCCTATCCCAGAAGACTTTGGGCACACCTTGGACAGGGTGCCAATCCATTGCAGGACATTCAAACAAACACACACTCACTCACCGTCTATACCGCTTTATTCTGCATTCAGGGACGCGAGGACCTGGAGCCTATCCCAGGAGACTTAGGGCACAAGGCGGGGTACACCCTGGACAGGGTGCCAATCCATTGCAGGACATACAAACGAACACACACTCTGCGGCCAATTAACTCAATCTGCATGTCTGTGGACTGTAGGTGGAAACCCTCCAAGGTTGGGGAGAGTGTGCAAACTCCACACACACAGACAGACCCAAGGTTGAGAATCGAACCCCTGACCCTGGACTACAGTGCCACAGTGCTAACCACTACACCACTGTGCTGCCACATGAGGAACAGAGGAATATTAATATTGATAAAACAAATACTCAACAGGGTGGAAACAAGTGAGTGGAAACAGAAGCAAAACAGAAAACAAAACAGACATGAGTACAGAGGTGGCAATTAATAAAGTATAACCCTATTATTACACTTAAGTATTTTTTGTGTGTCTGTACTTTACTTGAGTATTTTATGTACAGTATGTGATATTTTTTTACTTAGACTCCTTTTTTGATGAAAAACTGTTACTCTGTTACTTTTGAGATGAATCAATCACACAAGTGCATTGATTTTCTAATCTAAACATAATTCATGCTGTGATTCACACCATACTGGAACAGGTAAGCTCCACCCCACATGGGAAGTCCAGGAACCAAATAATTCCACTAATCCTAGTTTACAGAAATGATTGGCAGGTGATCATGAAAGCGCAGACTGATTACCGCACCAACGTGTTTGACGGTTACCTGGGCAACGGATCTCTGGGCTACAGGCTCTCCGTTTTCAAGTGTCTTGAATAGGTGCACTAGAAGTGATCTAGCTAACTAGCTGACATACTTCACAAAAAAGATGTGAATTCTTAGGCGATTGGTTTGTGTTTCATGCCAATAACTAGTGTATAATTAGAATGTTTTGGCACATCCATTAACCTCATTATATTCTGTACGCTTGCAGTATACCCATGTTTAATTGCATAGACTGATTGCATTATATAGGAAACCATTGGTGGCCACTAGCTACTATAGATTAACTACAGATGGAATTCGTGACACTAACAATCCAATTCATTTAATTAATGCCAAATCTGATCACTATCACTCACTATTGGACTTACAGATTCATGTCATCAACAGCATCAGTTTCAATTGTGTTTAAAATACCGTTCATCAGTAACTTAGTCAGACAGGTATAACAGATAAAAATCTGTTTCTTGGTGAAGTACTTCTACTTTTAATAACTTAGTACTCCTACTTGAGTAAAAAAAATAAATTAGTACTTCTTCATGTAATGGAGTATGTTTTTAGGCAAGTAATTTTACTTAAATATTGAGTACTTGAGCATTGGTGACTCAGTGGTACTGCAGGTTTCTCGGCTACCATGCAGAAGGCCTGGGTTCGATTCCCAGCCAATTGCCATCCTCAGCCACTGGATGCAGTGCCGGTCCCAAGCCGGGAAAAAATGGTAGGGTTGTGTCAGGAAGGGCATCTCGCATAAAACCTGTGCCAAATTATTGTGTGGATCAGTTGGTCCACCGTGGTGATCCCTCAACAGGAGTTCCCGAAAGACTAATAATAATTGATTTTGTGTACTTCTGCCACCTTTGCATGAGTACATGATGCTTATTGCCATAATACAAGGGGGAATCCATACTGTAACTGTAAACATTGTGTATATACTGTACAATGAGCAAGGCCCTTAACCCTCGAAAGATGTATAATGAGATGAAAATGTAAGTTGCTCTGGATAAGGGTGGCTACCAAATGTATAAATGTAAATGTAGTTTTATGCTAACTAGTGTCTCTACACACCTTTAGACGATGTCATAGCCATTTTTACCCAGCAGAGGTGGCAGAAATACACAACCTCAATAGTCAAGTAAAGGTACTTGACTAAGTTAAAAGTTCTTGACTAAAAGTAGAAGTACTCAAAAAAAAAACTTCATAAAAATTTTTCCTGATGCTATTGATAACATGAATGTGCAAATCTAGAAGTGATTGGCAAGGACATGCCAAAATGTTAGAATTATAGGCTTGTTATACAAACAATGTTGTTATTGGCGTGAAACAAAAACCAAATGTGGAAGCAGTCACAAAACTTTTGCTCAGTATGGTAGCTAGTTAGATTGATCACTTTTAAATTTACTTTGACAGGTGTTACTTTTCACCATTCGAGAAGCTTGAAAAAGGAGCCTGGAGAATCTGTAGCCCAGAGATCACGTGGGTGGGATTCCTTGTCCAGGTAACCATCAATCACTTTGGTGTGCTAATCAATCTGCACTTTCATAATGAACTGCCAATCATTTCTGTAAAGCTGGACTGCTTGGCTGGGTGGAATTGTTTTGCTCCTGTCCCTCTCACATGGGGTGTAGTTCAGTCGTGATATGGTGTGAGTGACAGCATAATTGAGTCTAATTAGATGAGAAAAAAATTAATGCACTCCTTGGTTTCGTCTGCGGAAAGTAACGAGTGTCTAGTTAACAAGTAGAGAATATAAGGTTCTTCATCAGTGAGTTGAAGTAAAATGTAGCACATCTGGAAAATACTCAAGTAAAGTACAGAGAAAAAAAGAAAGTACAGCAAACAGGACATCTATACTTCATTACTTGCCACCGCGTGTGTTCGCCAACCAAGGAAAAGTAAATTGGCAGTTTTCCCTTAATGAGAAGAATGGCATACTTTTTTTCTCCTCTCAGTCACTTCACAACTAACCAATCTTAAGTGTTTATGAGCTCATGTATGTGGAAGAAGGCAGATAGCCTTGTTATACTGCGCTGTCATTATGCATAAACAGCATTTTTGGAAAATTATGGAAAATTATGGAAATATTATGGAAAAGACTGAACAACTAAATGTGTGGTGTGGTGTGGAGAAGTGTATGAAAAGGGTCAGTAAGAATTCGGTATTATGGAATCAGTATCAGTGAAGTCAGTAAACACCTCAGTCCAAAATCTGTGTGTGTGTGTGTGTGTGTGTGTGTGTGTGTGT
>JAQMYK010000004.1:7903158-7913549 GCA_030014345.1 Clarias buthupogon
CATGAAATGATACAAACATGATACTTTTTTTGTAACTCGTAGAAATTGTCACATTTTTGGCTTTGTCAGTCAATAAAAACGTTGATGTTCTTACAGCACATTTAGACATGCATCATATTTTATACAAATGCTTCTCATGGCCTGATTCAGAGAAACACACAAGTACGTTCCATAAGCGGCCGTGGTACGCATGTGGTATTTGCTATTCTGCAATATTCTCCAGCCTACAGAGGGCTGTATAATATAACCCAGTTAACATGTGGAAACTTGAATGCGTCGCGCCTAGCACTTAGCACCATCCCATCAGAAACCCTAACGTTGTAATGACCATTGCAATTTGGTTGGAATGATGTTTCCCACCCCAACATTCTCTCAATCTGGCAACATTAATTTTACATCTTCATTTTCTACAAAAGGATTGGTTGACCCACTATGTGTGTCATGTCCTCCGTCAGTATGTCATACAGTAATCGTGTGCCTGCCTGTTCCAGTTCAGACTCATTCCCAGGTTGAAACTGATCGGAAAAAAGTTACTAGTGCTGACCAATTATAATTGATTTCCAGATCATTATTTATGGCATGAGCGCATTCAGACATGAACTGGGCCCCTTAAATTTCAGTAAAAGTTATGGAAATGGGGTGCTTGTTTGAAAGAGGCTAAAGATGAAAAAAAAATAGACAGGCTGAGTAGAGAAAGGCTGTTTATTGCAGCTATATTGTAAGTGGAGATAACTTGTTTCACTATTGTTTCACAACTATGAACCACTGTATACAGATAAACTGCCATGATGTTGTCAATAAATTAAAGATGTTTCTGTGATATCAAATCAACAAAGCACTTCAAAATAAGCTATAATTAAAAATAATCAACTTTAGATTTTTTTGATGGTTTAAAGTAGCAGCGTGTCCTGTAATTGTGATATCCTTAACATAACATTGTTTATTAACGCTGTATAACGTGCTATTATTACCAAGCATTACTCCTTATGAACAATAACGCATTTTGGCTAGAATGTGTAAATCTGCTTAGTCTATGAACACTTTATAAGGTGATGTTATAATTAAGTGAAGTGTACTCCACTTGGTAAAGCTTTGATGTGCGGCAGCTGCGAATTCCTCATCAGACGGTGATGAGAAAGACTGCTGTGTGCCTCTCAGGAGCTAGTGCTACTGCTAATGGTCCTTCTAAAGCATTTGCTCACAAACTGGCGTGCTTAGTGTTGTCTTCACTGGTCTTATTAGCGGTAAATGTTAAACGGGAAATTTGATGCGGTGTGTCATTCACACGGGATAGATTATACACAGCTGTGCTTTCCAGCTGGATTTATATATGGAGAATGTTTTCTATTTTCTAGAAAATCCTAGGAGATGTTCGAGTTGTGTGGTGGATTCTGAAGGCCACGGCGTACAAGGTCAAGGGTGCGAAAGGGTATAGTGTCAGCATGCAGAACGAATAAAGGAAGTGTTTAACGTGTTCTCCAAATGTGAGAACCCATATCTGGTTAAGGTTCTTACTATAACATCAGTCTAGCTGCCATATTCCATTGTCATTTCCTAACCTTTTGACACGTCACTTCCCTCAGACAATATAAGTTTCTCTCCAATACATCGTGTGTATATACTTGTAAGCTTCTCATATGAAGACTATTGTGTATTATTAGTAAACTGCTTCCTGTTTGAGGACATTATGTAGTTTTATCAAGTGTTAATGAGCAGATAGAGTGAGGAGAAATTACAAAGCACACATCATTAGTTTGAGTTTTTGCATCTGAGGATTCTATATCAGAGGGCTAAGGCACTGATTTGCTGATCGGAAGGTCGGCGGTTCGAGCCCCAGCTCCGCCAGTTTGCCACTGTTGAGCCCTTGAGCAAGGTCCTTAAGCCTATCTGCTTCAGGGGCGCTTTATCATGGCTGCCCCTGCGCTCTGACTCCAGTTACGTTGGCACATGTAAAGAAAGAATTTCACTGTACTGTACTGTATATGTGACAAATAAATGCTTAACTTAACTATATTTAATTTTTTTAGACAGAACGTCCTCATTAGGGTGGGTGCCGTCAGGGTGGATTGTTATTACTTTTCTAAGGAATCCGACTGATGGTTTTCCCAAAATCCCCCCCCCCCCTTCCTTGTTTAAACTTGAAATTGAGAAGACTGGTCAAAACATTTGGACAGTATGAAGAGTTGTTGGCCCTGGCCACTTTGGAAAATAAATTTAAAACTGGCATCATGTGCTGAATTTTTGAAATACACACAAGCTTAAAGCCTTGTAAACATGTGCAGTTCTCTCTCTCTCTCATGTGCAGAAAGATCTTGACATGTTTTTAACCCATCCGTATGACGTGTTTGTCATCCAAGCGCCTTATTGTAGAATTAATTATCGAAAAAATTTATCAACACCTTCTGTGCGATCACAATCAAGTGAGTGTATCTGTGCTGGGGTGTAAGAAGAAACAATCAGGTGATTTGCTACCGTAGCAGACTACAATACACACTACACTCACAGTGTTTTTCTCTCTTCTTCACCGCATTTAGTTGCAGCTCTGGTTTATTAGATGTTCATTGGCTTGAGGCAAAACGTTACACTTTGGCACGCTCTGGCTTTTCAATAGTGGATTTTTTTCACCTCATCTGCCTAAATGTGTCTCTCTTCCGAAAGAGCTGTTAAAAAAGTTCTGCTTTCACATCCAGTGCTGAGTATATGAGTGCAACCTTTTGTGCCAGTTTTCTGGAAAATTTTTCCACCTTTTTTTTCTCTTCGGATTCAGAAAGGTGTTGAAAGGTTGATGATTAATGTGGATACAGAAACTAGCACTTTTTAACTTCTCTCTCTTTTTTTTCACACGCAGACACATACACTCTTCTCTGAAACACATGACACAGACAGAAGAGGTGAAAGATGGTCAAGCAGAAGATCAAGAGAACTAAAACCTGTTCCTGCCTCACTGACACACACATACTGTATATAGCCATGTGACAGAAAAAAACCCAAAAAAAAACAACACCTTTAGTGAAATTTGGCATTGATTCCTTAAGTCTTCGAAACTGAACTGGACGGACAATAGCCATAATTTTAAAGCCTATAGCATATAATTTAGATCGTTTTCATCCTCAACAAGTCACCGTGTACACTGCGAACGAGGGCATATTCATCCATCATCAAGTGACCACACTAATATGTTTTCCCCATTATATGAAACTCATCAATCAGAAAAACTTCGTATTGGTTTGCCAGGACAAGTGGCGTCAGAGCATGCCGGCAGAAATAAATAACTGTCCCCTGCATTGTAACAGAGCTACCAGATTTTCCTTGACTTCGTACAGCTCTGTATAAACACAGTCAGGCTGGTCTCTTTTGTGGCTCTCTGGTCTGTCAGGATGGTGTATGGGATTGTCAGAAGATTGAGTACACGTGATCTGGGCTCGGTGCTTGAAGTTTATCGGATCTGATCTGTGCGTGAGCCTCGGTCAGAGTGAGGAGTGAGTAAGAGCACATGAGCGAAAAGCATGAAAAAAAATGTTTGCCTCCCACAAAATCGTGCTCTTAAGGCTTATTTAGGTCCTTTCTAACCATGCCATCATAAGATAAAGTATTATAAGAAGTTAGAGAGACTTTAGAAAGACTTATTTATACAAAATACCACTTCAATGGTTTTTTTTCTACTTTAGCTTATAATTAAGTTTCTGTAGTATGAAGACAAAAGAAGGTAAACGTAAAGAAGCTTGTTTTTGTTGATAAAGTATAAAATAGTTTACATTGTCTTTTGCAATCATATACTGTACTGATGCATTTACTATATACTGTACTGTATGTTGTATGTTGAATGCACATATGTACATACAAACAAACAAATGCTACTTACCAAGCTTGCTTAAAATTATTATACATGCATTTATTACAGTATATAGAGTTTTAAAACTGTATGAATGTAATCAGGGAATTTTTTTTAATTTTTATAATTTGTGCATTTATAAGGTGTCCATGTTGTTTTAGGAGTGATGTCATGGTTATTGTTGTTCTTGGTGGTGTTGGTGTTGCTTTTGGTCCTTCTTGGTGGTGCTGGTGGTGTTGATGGTGGTGTAGTGTAGCTATTGGTGGTATTAGACTTGTTGTTGTTGTTGTTGTTGTTGTTATGCTGAGTGACTTTCCATCAATTTTCCTTTTGTGAGGATCTTCTTACATTTCCATGGCTCTGTGTGATTAGAATTCAGTCCATGCCAGGTCTAGAATTGGAAAGAAAGCTGGCAAGCTTTGCACATCTGGAATCGTTGCATTGAGATGGTGCTGTAGAGCACGTTGGAGGAGAAGTGGAACATTTTTACTTCTTTTATTCAACCACACACATCTTCATGCTGAAAACAAGATATCCACCCTGGCGTCCTGGTAAACACCAGTGGAAGTGTGTGTATAAGTGGAAACAGGTAATAGTCCGGGTTCTGGATGAGGATTTGCAAGTTCTCTGTAGTAGAAATAGATAGGATTTAGAACATTGATGTATTTGATATTGATAGATATATTTATTATTAATGTATGTATGTCAATAATATGGCAATATATTAAGCAATTCTGTTGTCTGGTGCTTGATAAAATTTTCGGTTCTGAACTAATGAGGACTCCCACATTAGATTTAGTCTAAATAATTCTGCACTTTTCCATATCGCACTCAGAAACTAGAGGATTCAGGAATGTTTCCCAGACGTAAAATCATTTCTGTTCCATCAGTTTTGTTGTTGTTGTTTTTTAGGGTAAATCTTGGTAAATATTTAAAAAAAAAGTTATTTTGCTCAGATTATTTTGCATCTAAATGTATTAATTATTTATTAATATTACCAAATTATCAAATTTGAAAGCCAAGACAACCATGCAAAGGCCAAATCATAATTTTAGAATAGACTTTGTTCAGATTTGTATGCAGAAAACAGTTCAAATTCAGTTCAGCCACAGAAAAACGCTGGAAACTACAGGGGCGACTTACAAAAGTGCTTAAGTTTCCTTCATTGGATAGATCCTTACACTGGGTTAACTAAAATGTAACCTCCTTCCTCCCCCCAAAAAACATACATTCAATTGAAATTTTGTGAAAATAAATGATGCTATAAAAAAATAATAATAATAATAAATAAATATATATATATGCTATTTCAGAGGAGTGTTTGTATATCAAGTAACAAGGGTGATTTGGTTAAAATGCTTTTGCATGAGACATGAACACTGATTCAATTCCCGGAGGGCCTTTCAGCTGGCTAGTAAGTAAAAATATCCACATTGGCACTAAAAACTCAAAATTTAATTATACTTTATGATGAGGAGTGGAAACACATGCACACTTGCATGCACATAAATGTGGTACATTTATTCCTATATATGTACATTTGCAAACATGTTTGTAATAAAACATGACAGGGACTTGATGTTAAAATTATCAGCTCTCTGAAGTAATCAAGTCATACGGTATTGACACAGAACAGCCTGCATGCTGCAGTACCAGGAACTACATAAAGAACATAAGCTGGAGTGATCTCAGTCCTCATCGACACAGCTGTGGTTTAGTGAGGAAACAAGACTCTGTCATTAGTTCTCCAGTCTGTCATCAACTGAGAACTAATGATTCTGTAAAGGGAAAAAAAGCCTGATGTCATCATTGCTCTCTCACATGAAGGACTGCAGGTGGTTCCATATTGGATGTGGCACTGAGTCTGAGTCCTCTGAAGTGTGTGTTTTTGGTCTCAGCAGTTTAGTTTTGGCATGGATCAACTCTGTCCTGTACTGTATGTCACTGTGACTGCTTTGCTGATTGCTTTGGTGGTAGAGGATTAACACATTTCACAACACCCTGGGCAACAGTACATCACACTACCATGTTGTTGATTTTTTTTTTTCCAAAACCAAAACTACCTTAAGTGTTTTGTTATTTACATATTATATGTGCTTGTTAATGCGAAAAGGGCTATAAGACATTTAAGGCTTATGAAGTCTTATGATGCCTATTTCTTGCCTTTCCCTGCATGACTCATAGCTGTATATTATTGCATTCCTGTGAGGTGTTTTACTGTCGGTTACAGTGTGTACACCATAATCTGACTGTACATGCTTTGATCTGTACTGACATTGGATTCAGTGACCTGATCATACAAAGTGAGTTCTTAACTGTTAACTTCCTCAGTCAGCCTAGCTTTCCTGTTGACTTGCAAAGCATTGCAACATATTTTGGCAGTTTTTCCGACCCATCCACCCATCCATCCATCCATCCATCCATCCATCCATCCATCCATCCATCCATCCATCCATCCATCCATCCATCCAGTTATTCAGCTACCCATCCATCCACCCAGCCATCCATCCATCCATCCATCCATCCATCCATCCATCCATCCATCCATCCATCCAGTTATTCAGCTACCCATCCATCCACCCATCCATCCATCCATCCATCCATCCATCCATCCAGTTATTCAGCTACCCATCCATCCATCCATCCATCCATCCATCCATCCATCCATCCAATTATTCAGCTACCCATCCATCTATCCATCCATCCATTCAACCAGCTACCCATCCATCCATCCATCCATCCATCCATCCATCCATCCATCCATCCATCCATCCATCCATCCAGTTACTCATCCATCCATCCATCCATCCATCCATCCATCCATCCAGTTACTTAGCCACCCATCCATCCATCCAGTTACACAGCCATCCATCCATCCATCCATCCATCCATCCATCCATCCATCCATCCATCCATCCATCCATCTAACAATACCTTCAACAATACATCCACCCAGTTATTTAGCCATCCATCCTTCATCCATCTATTCATCCACCCAGTCACTTAGCCATTCATGTTCCATCCACCCATCTGTTAAGTTATCCATCCATCCATCCATCCATCCATCCATCCATCCATCCATCCATCTGTTATTACTCAGCCAGCCACCAATTAATTCATTGATTCATCAATTCACCCAGTTCCTTAGCATCCATCTATCCATCTGTCCAACCAACATCTGTTACTCAACCACCACTTCTTCGCCACCGTTTTTTCCTCTAAGTACTGTACTGTCCTTATGCTGTAATTATGGATATTTCAGTAAATGTGTGTAAGCTATTATGCCATATGTCTTCTTAGAGTTTATCTGTCAGTGATTTCTTCTCTAAGAGCAATCCAAGCAGAAACAACCCTAGAGAGATCAACTTCACAACAGTTGACCTGAACACTGCTCCCATCTCAGTGGCATGATGTCAGTCCTAGCTGATCATATCCATGTGTGCTTTTATGTACATGAAGTAAAAAAAAAAACAAGGAAAAATAGTTGATAGTGTCTGAAGTGTCCGAAAGAGAGATAGCATATGGATGGAATTTGGTTTTGTCAGTATTGCCCTTAACTATTACTGTATTTCTCTTGTCTCTCAGGTTTGATGGATTTAAGAACATGATTCTTGCTCAGATTCCCCTGCCTCCATAGGTATTAACGGGGAATATAATCCCAGGACTGTATGAAAGCATGTACAGGTTTTCAAACATTGATGTCACATTGCAGTGATAGACAGAATATGATCAAAATGTAAGGAATTAAACATCTAATCATCAAAATTTGTTTCCCTTATGGCTTATATTATAGCATTCAAATACAAAGTTTAAATACAAAGTTGTTTCCTGATGTTGGAGACTCATTTCAAATAGCCTAAAATAAATGTCTAATTCCAGTACATTTCACAAAACGAAGATTTATACATCTATTCTTTGTTTATATAGAATGTTAACTGAACATGAAAGTCCAGTCTACAGTCCTTTGAACTATCAATAATATAAACCTGTGATTTGAATTACAAATGGCTCCACAGTTATACATACTGAACCAACTCCACAGATCAAGAATAAAAAAAAAAAACTCACCAGAATGTTTTATAATATTTACTAATGAATTATTATATACAGTCAACTTTTAAGATAATGGACCAAAGACAGCTGTTAGAAATAATCTTTACATACAGTGGAAAAGTTCTCTATTTAATTCTTAATTGGAGTACCTACTTGCAGTTCCATTAAAAATCTTTCTAAACTGTTTCTTCACAAGTAAAACAAAATGGCAAAACTACGCATGGATTTTTCAAACGAGTGCAAACACATTTATGTTTAAAGAAATCAGATTTCTTATTTCTTATCTCCAAAGTGTCTCTTAATATCTGTGTTGATAAAACATTTTTAAAAAATTAAATTGAGAAAAGTCTAGAATTCCCAAAAGTGTCCGCTCAAAATATAATTTAAATCCCGTGTTTCTTTATTTCTTCGTCTCTATTTCCTTTTTGTTCTTTCTAATCCTTGCTAATCGTTTTTCTCTGTTTTCCGTCTTGATCCCCACAGAGCATTCTCAAATACAGACAGTGTCCTGCGTCTCGACCAAACAAAACACGGCCAGTCCAATTACAATGAAATTGAATCCCCTTCGTCTATCTCTGTGCTCTCTTGCTATATAAAGAGATCTGACATGTTATAAATTGTTACCATTTTCTTCAGATGTTCTCTTTCAGAAGCCAAAGTGGCGGACCACTCTCTAAAGTCGGGATTAACTTTAATCTTAGGCTTCATACACAATTCTATCAGATCACACGCTTCTAATCTAATCTTATTTTCTAAAGGATTACATGGGATGCACTTTGTGAGGGCACTTGACTCTGTGACCAAACTGTCAGCTGTGCACCTGCTCCAATCAGCTAGTGCAATTATTTTAGCGCTAATCTTGATTTTTATATGATGTTTTTCACATGGCACATGACACATGGCAGCAACAAAACTACAAATCAAAAGTACAAAAAATTATAAGAATAAAACACAAGTACTCTAACATATATTCAACTGCAAGCATTACATGGCAGTTTCAAGCACCAAGAGTGTACCAATGTCTTTTTTATAACCCAGTATTGGCTTGTGAATGTTATTATGGTCGTGAACTTTAAGCCAAACTGCACAATGAACAGTGAAATTAGGCACATTTCCTGTTTGCACAATATGGCATCATCTCTATGGCAATCAGCGAAAATATGGGATTGCTGCTAAAAAGTGTCTCACCTTGGTGGAAAAAGTTGATTTTCAATAAGGATCCTATAACACAATTTTTCATAATACTTAATGCCTTTTTATCTGCCGATCCATTCTTTGTTTTTTGTAAATGTGTATACAAATTTATATTTTTATCAGATAAAAAGTAACACATTTGCTAAATACAATTTTTTGTGTCCGTAACCTTTTTTAATTCAAATCTTTTAATAATTGTTATTGTATTTCAGATGAAATGTGGCCAAATTTATATTTCACATGAAAAGACATATACCTGAAAATGTGTATTATTTTTAAAATGCAATATTTTAAAGATATTGCAACAAGAATGTGACATGGTTACGGACACTACAGATTTTTCGTGGAAGAAATCCTTAATTTTGCACAGAATGCTTTAATTTAAGCAACATTTTTTCATATGTTTCTAGAAGCTTGCACCAATTTTATCATCATTACTCATAAAGAAATATGAATAATTAGCATCTTAAATTAATATTGTTTGAAGCGAGTCTGTATAATGCTGAAAAATAGCCATTTTTGAAAAAAATTTATAAAATCATTTATAAAATCATCTCCCCAAAACGGCAAAGTAACCATGTTGCATAAACTTCAGAAGTAGCTTCTTTGTCACACACATTTTCTGTATTACTGTATATGTATAACAAAAAAATCCACATAAAAAAATACATTTTTAATTTTAAAAAGTCCTTGACAATTTAGCATCATGAATATTTTACCAAGTGCTGACCAAAGACGGTATGAAATTGACTGCTCACAAAGGAGTATACTCAAAGAAGAATATGTTTCAACTAACTTTCTCCACTCATGTCTGGAACATTACTTTAATAAATAAGAGATGAGATTTAGTGATGGATAGTAAATTATTTGCTGATATACAGGAGACCTGATCCTACTTAATAGTTTGTCTACTTTAGGAACAACACTTTCTAATATTTGGTGCATTACTGTGCGTTACTTTTATTTCTTTCATCCTGCAGCAGGTCTTTGTCCTTCAATCAAGCTTATTATAACCCAGACAGGCTTTTCTCTGAGAACTCTGATGGATAAAGGTTGGCTGGAGGGCTGTTGAAGAGAGCTGAAGTTTTTACTCAGGCTGCTCCTGAAGAAGGGGCCACTGTGGCAACTGATCTAATGGGTGGGAGGATAATCCAGGTGGCTCTATTGGCATGGTTTAGACCCACGCTTTGATCATTACAGATTACAGTCATTGACTGTAATAGACATGAGTGGCCTCCGTGCACACACACACACACACACACACACACACACACACACACACACACACACACACACACACACACACAAAAAT
>JAQMYK010000004.1:7925459-7940423 GCA_030014345.1 Clarias buthupogon
TACTGTGTCCATCTCATCTGTCCATCTCATGCATCAAGCTTTATGTTCGTTATAAGCAGGACTTGATTTGAGGCCTGCGGAGGGGATGACATCCCCCCCTATTGAAAAAAATGACAAAAACCATCCCCTCTGTAAAACCACGATCCCCCTTACCATCTCCTTTAGATTAATAATGCTGTGTATTATGTAAAATTTGTCATGAAAATGAAATATTAAAGCTCTCTACATATAATCATCATATAATCATAAATAACAGCGATTAGCCAATCAGAATTCAATATTGTAACGCGCTGCTCATGTAAGTTTGAGTAATTTTTCATGCTGTTTGCATTTTCACAACGGCTAAGAAAACAGTTGGAGCACAGCTTTAGACATTTTTCAAAAAGGAAAGAACCTCGGAGATGCGCACAAATGTTCTCAGCGGAGACGCGATGACAGCGAAGGTTTTCGAAATAACTGACAGCTTTAATGATTATAAAAGACAAGTTCTTTACCCAATTTGTGTAATTTCATTTTCAATTTAAAGAAGAGGTTTTGTTTTTTTATTAGACTTTGTGGCTTCACCTGCATGCTTGGGTGCAACAGGGTCAAAAATAGAGGTTTTAAATGCCATAATAGTAATTTGATTATAGTAGATTATAGCGTAGTCTTACAAAGCTACAATACTATTAAAAATATTTAATTACTAATGTTTATGTAGATTTTTATTCTACTCTTAATCCTCTTATCCTCTCCAGATGAAAGCCATGGAAAGGATCAAATGGTATTTTTGACAGTTGCATGTTTAAATGCATCTTTTGTTTTGATGTCTCCAAGTTGATTTAATTAAGCTTATATTTTGTTAATAAAACTGTTCTTAAAAATGTGACATATTTTGCAAGCATTTTGTATGATTAGTTGTAGCCCCTCCGCACTTCAACCCAAAGAACAGAAAGTGTACTCCTGCCATTAAAAGCAGTGACAATAATGGCAGTTATAGTAAGTAATAATGTTTATCCGTAACATTCATTCATTAACATTTGATAACTAACAATACTTGATCTAGGTCTATACGGTATCTAGGTGACTATACAGTACTCCTGTGGGTCCTGGTGTCCAGGATGGGTCTCCCTGAAGTGGGTGGGATATCTAAAACTAAACTAAAACTGGATTTAAGTAATCCTTTTGTTTTATGTTAACAAAAGCTTCTTCTGTTGTAACACAACCTGTTTTATTTGGCAGGTTTTGTAGATCTATTAAACCTTAGGTTCTGTCTGCTTCTTCCAGAATGGAGTGCAGGACCTCTACAGTGTGAACAAGAACATTCTGGAAAGTGCGAAACGCCTGAGGTACGAGGTGATCGACACATTCGGCATCACCATGGGCCGCTATAAGGAGTTTCTCCAGGGCCGCTGTGCATGCCATTTCCATGAGGTAAACCTGCAATCATCCCTCTCGTGCCTTAACCATGAAAAACATTTTATACGGAGCTCGCGGATGTTCCGGAACAAATAGAGATTCAGAAAATGATCCGTGCACACCAAAATTATTTTAATGGTGTTTGTATTGTTTGAACGGCGAAATGCCTCACACAGACCATGCAAGTTACCAAAAAAAAAAACCACTTCTTCTGAACGAGTAATATTGCTATCGTATTACTATGGTTATTGTATTAATCTCTTCTATCTTTAGGGTGTGAAATACAAGGAGGCAAAGTACACAGAGGTGGCCTGTGTGCTAATTCCCTGGATTTGTTTCTGTAATTATAGAATAAGGGCTGCCTTTACCACCCAGAAAGTACATGAGCTGACTCACCATCTTTTATTGTAAACCTAATTTTCCTGGAAAATAAGACAAGGCACTACTCCAGTCCCCACTGTGTGTGTAAGAGAGAGGGAGAGAGAGAAAAAGTCCCTGTTCCTCATATTACCCAGTCCAACCGCTTCCATTCATATAACAAGTCCTTCAAGAAACACAGTGCAATAAATCCAGCTTTAAAGTGCACTCATGCTGCGTTTTACTCCACTATAAATTGGCCGTCGGAACATTTAATAAGATTTTATTAGCCTGTAAAAACAGGTTGAGTGCATACGAATGAGGAAATGTGTGTCAAGTGGTTGCTTTTTGGTTCTATATGGGTCTAAAAAAAATGGCTGACTGATTCATTCACTCATTAATAGACCACGAGACACTAGACGGTTACCTGCACTGAGACTGCTATGTTTTTAAAGGAAGTCATGTACAGTAGAACTGGACATTTCAGTTGGATTAAATTCCACTGCTTGAATAAAAGAGGATTTTCCCAAAACATTTAGACAAAACACAACTTTTTTTTTCTTTCGTCGTAAGCAAACAGGGCATTATTTGCCAGGTTATATGGTGTCCCTAGTGTTTATTGACTGTAAATATTTGTTCAAGCCAATCAGTTTGCACTCTACAGCATCCTTAAATGAGGTTTCTTCCACGTCAGCTGTAACAGCCTTTTAACATTTAGCTGTCAATGTACATTATAATGCAACAAATTTTGGGACCAAATAGGAAAACACATAGCCTATGATAAGGTATTATTAGTAAAATATATCATATATAAAATATAATAGATTAGTGCTTCAGTATTATTCAGTATTCTCCAATATCTTGCTTGTGTTGAATTCAATTCTGATTAGTCAGAAGGCAGTGATGTATTTTTTATAACAGCAGTTTTGACAGTAACTCTTTCCTTCTATTAATGTGCTCCTTCTAATATGATATTATTCTATTATTTGTATAGACGCCCCACACAACAGATGCCGTTGTCCTTTGTTGATTTGTTGATATTTTGATGTTTTCTAATAAAAGTATTTTTGGTCTCCCGTGTCACTGCTTTGGGTCAGTTCAAAATATATTTTCACTCATATGAAGGACTGTATCTCAAAGGAGAATATCTCAATACCATGACAAGAACATCCTCCTTCATACCACGACACGCATATTTGTCTTATCACCTTCAACAGAATTAGAAAAATGAAAGGCAAAGTTGAAAGAAACAACGGTTTGAAGCTGTTTAATATAAGAGATACATGTTTCTCAGAGTTTTTAAGTTATTGCGCTTTAGTTTAAAGCCACTTAATTCAAGTCAAACATGAAAGTAGCTATTACTGTAAAACTTATTACTTAGTTATTTTGGTAAGCATGATGAATGTGTGGTAAGAAAAGAACACATCTTTATGGATTCGATTTCAAAACCCTGCTCGATAATACCACCAGAGCAAATGGCCTCAACACCATTTAGTCTCATTAACTCCAGTGTAATGTTGTGACTGTGTTTCTTCAGGTTGGTAAGCTGTCACCTCCCACAGTGCCTGCCCACAAAAAGCTGCAGCTCCTGAGCCATGCTGGAGAGAGTGTGAGTGTGACTAGCACGAGGCCAGAGCCGTCGTCACGACCCGGTTCATCCTATCACGTGAACGGAGCAGTGAACCAAGTGTACTCCGAGATCCTGCTCAGCCGAGTGTGCATGCCTTACATCCACAACGGGACCAGTAGCCAGCACTGACAGGGACTTATTGAGCTGTTAGCTGGTGTGAATAAAGTGTGTGTGTTGTCCGTCTAGCCATGAGATGTATATAATTGTAAGAAATGAAAGCATTATTTTCAGTGGCTTTAGTGTTCTGCAGTAAAAGTGAGAGGTGAGGAGTATGTGTGTGTGTGTGTGTGTGTGTGTGTGTGTGTGTTTTATGTCTTCCAGAACGACTTCAGCAGCTGCACCTTAGTTCCAGAGTGTGACACTGGTCGAAGCTGACCGTGAAACCTTTCCACAACATTTATATAATGTTCCTATTATGTTTCTGGAAGAGTTTCATAGTTTTCCAGGAGTGCCTTTGATGTCGCATGGCATCGGATCGTCACTTTCATGGAAGCTCGGGTGACTCTGTGAAGTCTCGCGGTTAACCCCTAGCTTCAAACCTTCCAATCCCTTGCAAGCTGCATTTAAGCCAAAGGTCTTATGAAGATTACATATACCTCACATTTCTATAGCCCATATATTTTTCTACAGATGTCTTTTATTTCCATGCCTTTAATGGCCAATGTAATATAATCAGTGTAAAATATTTTGCACATGCTGTTTATATATATATATATATATCTGTATATGTATATGAAAAAAGCTGTATTGTTTCAAGTTAAATATTTCTACTTTGTCTTGGAAAGCTGGCATGCCTGTCTTCATTTCCTCACATTTATATTTACACATTAAGGAACATTAACTGCTCTCTAGAATCACTGCAATGAGATTAAAGTTATTTGAACATAAATTATTCCTATCACATCTAGCAGCTATTCTGGTCCATGAGGGTTATTTCTAAATGCAGTGGAATCTCTTAATAGCCTGATGCAATTTTAAACTGCAGGTTGAATGCATGAAGTGAAAATCCTCAATTTAGGAAATAATGTGAAGTAATTTGTACTTTATTGTTTATTTTATTTTGTCCAGAAATATAAATGATGATTGGTATTGCCATAGTGGATCCAGTATTCAGACAGTATTATTATTTTTTTGTTTGAAGAAGAATATACCTTTATATACGTTTATAAATGTAAAACTGAAAGGTATTTGATTTTCATGTAGTGCTAAAGAATTGATCAAACCTTTTACTTTTTAAAATTGCTTCCCATCAAGAAAGTTATATATATATATATATATATATATATATATATACAATTTTGTGCTATAATAATGCATTTAATATGTATCAGCGCTGTTTAATAATTAAATCAAACCTGGTTTGTTACCTAAACACATTAAGAGGGTGGGTGTGGACATTTCTTCCTCTGGTCTTTCTTTTTTTCATTCTTTTTTTTTTTCTTACCTAAATAAAATTCTATTATTTTTATTGACCAAGGTTGATCAGAATGTATAGAGATTGCTTATAAGGAAAGACAACAAGAACATATATATTAATCTTATTAAATGAGAATTACGTTATTATACGTGTGTCACTTTGACAAATGTTTCACAACATGATAGGTAAAAATAATAACCAAATTATTATATAAAAAATGGCAAAATCTGAACAATGTGCATGTGTCTGTGTCTGTGATGTGTATAAATATTTTTGATATATTTGAAATATTGATATGATAGAATAGGATAGGATATGCACATCCCATCAGACTGCCAAAGAATTCAATGTAATGAATTTCCAATTTAATTTTATTAAATATAATTTTTCCTTTTTGTAAAGCTGCTTTGTGAAAATGTATATATTCCTTGAAGTTCATAGTTTAAATCATACACACAGTCCATATTATTATTAATATTATTATTAGTAGTAGTAGTAGTAGTAGTAGTAATAATAGTAGTAGTAATAATAATAATAATGATGATGATGATGATGATGATGATAATAATAATAATAACAACAATGCCGGACTTAATTCTCTCTCTCTCTCTCTCTCTCTCTCTCTCTCTCTCTCTCTTTCTTTTTCTCTCATTAAAGTGAAATAATAAAGAAAACACGTGGGAGTTTTATTAGTGCACTGAGCGCGCGGTGAGAAAGCGCTTCAGTCTCACTGCCTGCTCAGACCCGTGGGCTTAACTTCTGCCGTCCAATCAGCGCACAGTATCAGAGCGCCTTATGAATATTCATATACCTTTTATCCAATCAGGAAGAGGCAGCGCGCAGCGGAGGGAGAAAAGTTGCACGCGCTTCCAGGCGCACGAGCGTGTATATCTCTGCGCGCGCCTGAGAGCGGAGACTGGGCTATGACCGCTGCTGGACGGAGTGGATGGACGACTGAGACATTAAATAAAATTTTTAAAAAAGGAAGAAAAATCTCAAAAAGAGAAAGGATTACTGATGTACTATGTGATGGAGCTGTGACGGATAGACGAGGGTTTGCTCCATGGAGCTGCAGGCGTGTTGGTGTTAAATGAGGCGGTCATGGAGAAGAGCAGCAGCTGGGGATTACATTTATTCCAGCTTTTCTTCCTCGTGTTGCTCTCCGGTTACCCGTTATGCTGTCAGGGAAGCTGGATGTAAGTAAACTTTATTTAATTTGTCTGTTGTAGTTGAATGGTTACAGCTTTGAGTTAATGCTCAGAAGAGTGAGGGTTCAAACCCCAGCACCACCACATTGCCTTTTTTGGGGAGATCTTTGAACAAAGCCTTTGAACCCTGACTGACTGACCCTGCACCCTGACCCCAGCATCCTAACAAGCAAAGAAATACATTATAATGTCAAGTCATATTTCTGTAACAAATAAAGCTGCTTCTTCTTCTCACCCTGATGCATGCTTAATCTAGGCTCACTAGGATTTTTATTTTTATTTTTTATTTTTTTTTACACAGGTGGCTGGGCATGACGTCTGTGGGAGTAGTTGAGAACAAGGGCTGCTCTAATTTGCCTCTGTCCAGTAAGCAGAAGGATGTGTGTAAGCGGAAACCCTACATGCTGCCCAGCATTAAAGATGGAGCGCGTCTGGGCATCTCAGAGTGCCAGTCCCAGTTCAGACATGAGCGCTGGAACTGCAGCACCAGCAAACAGCCGTCTGTGTTCGGCTACGAACTCACCAGTGGTGAGGACATCAACCCACAAAAAAAAGCAACGTTTTATGTCTTTAGTTTATCATCTCAGATATATGAAGGCTTCACGTTATTACTTAACTTTCAGAAATAAAGGTACCAAACTATGTTTTTCCACCTTGTACCTTCGATAGCCTCATGTGGTGTAATTAGCTTATTTAACTAGGGTAAGGGTGCATCCATTGGGTATGGTTTCTTAATTTAAATAAAATCAGAGATAGACTTTATTCATCAGTCCAGGTGTAGGATGCATACTGAAGATACTGAAACATGGGACCAAACCTGTGACAAGGAAAAGTACAGTCTGGTACCTTTACTGAAAGTAATTTGTAGACCTCAAATTCAATTCACTTTAATTCAATTAGTTCAGTTCAGTTGAATTTAGTTTAATTATTTTTTATTTGAATAGTGCTTTGAACAGTGGACATTTTCGCAAAGAACGTTTGGTTATGGAAATAGAAATTTAATTCAATTCAATTCAATTGGAAAATGTATACATTACATTACATTGGAGTCTGATAGGATCATGCCTTATCCTATTCTATCTTGTCAATATTTCTAATATATCAAAATATGTATGCATATCACATTTATGTTTTATCATTATTATAATTATTTGGAGCCTGGGTTTTTGTAATTTCCTTTATAATAACAATCTATTTGCAATGATTTAACTGTTTTAGTCTGAAAGCATCCCCCAGTCTAAATGTCGAAGTGACTATCAACAATTATCAAATCTTCTAAGATTGCATTCTGAATTAAGTCTACCAAGGATGCATTAGCCGTTTTTTTTTCTTCCAAATTTAGTTGAATTTGATGTTTGAATGAGTTCTGTCATATTGACATAGCTCCACCCCCCCAGGATCCACAGTGGACTGTAGAATGCCTATAAAATCACTTTCAGGAGGCACATTTACACTGTTACAAGCATTCCAGACCAGAAGGCTTTTTTTTAGTGATTTAATAGAATTTTGCAAAACCATTAAAAGTTTTTCTTTAAAAAAAAAAAAAAATCATGTTCTATATATTTTAGAGATTATTTGTACTAATAAGGGTTTACAAATTGACGATTGTACCTTCAAATACAGTACTATATATCACAATAATACAGTCCACTATTAATTAAGCTTGAAAAAGTATCATTTAGTGCCATAACGTTGTCCAAGTCTTTCAGTCTGCTTAATAATAGTACCAAAATACAGATGTCTATTTTAGTTTTTTTTTCAGAAAGAGGCATGTTACTTGTCTCTCTGTTTTCCCTATGTATCTGAAAATGAATTAAAGTATAATGTATAAATAATTGGTAATTTGCTAAGATGTACTAGTAGGAATATAACATTTCTAGACATACTGTTACTATGCTGATAGTATTTATTATTTCCATATAACAGCATGTCTTGTTGTTATGTTTCTTAAAAACATAATTAAGTTTGGATTCTTACACATGATTTCTCTTTCATTCATTAAAATTTTAATAAAATTTTTTAAGCCAAATGATGAACTCATGAACTCTCAGAAGTGATCTTAAAACAATCAAATGTAATTAAAACTTTGTTTGGCATTTATACACAAATCAGCTATAACATTGACATTGATTATCAATTATATATCAGCAAACTAGTGACAGGATCATGGGCACCCAAGGCTCACCCATGCCTGTGGGGACCAAAGGCCGGCTCGTCTGATTTGATCCCACAGAAAAGCCAATGAAGTCCAACTTGCCAAAAAACATCAATGCTGGTTACAATAGAAAGGCACCAGAAAATGGCACAGAGACCATTATGCAAACACCACTGACCACCCAGCCTCTAACTACCCAGATCACCCGATTAAGCACCCATGGGATGTGTCAGACAAGTATTTTCCATTGAGTCCCAACCCCAAGCACCCCAAGCTCCCAAAGGATCATCTGCCAACATCCTGGTGCTATATATTACAAGGTATAAAAATAGCAGTAAGAGTCTGTAGGTGAATTAATTCAATAATTTATTTTATTCAGAGATTAATTTTCTAAACATTCATTAAGATCAGCTCAGGAAATTCGGTTGTTTTTTGGCATCCATATCAGAATAACTCCTGTTAAATGTCTTAAATTGGACTACTTTTTACTTTTGTGGAACCAAGTTCAAATGAAAAAATGCACAGAATGCTTTGAGCAAGAGAGACTGGGGTTGAATTCTTTCTAGTCCAGACTGTAGATTCAGCCTATCAGTGACCATCATGTCAGATGATTACACAGAGTGAAATTCTTTCTAGAGCTCCATTTGGTGGATATTTTCATTCCACTTTGCTGACGTGTCCGTAACACATCATCGGCGGTGGTTGAGAAGATGCCTGTGAAATACACTCATGTGTCATAGAGCTAACAAAATGTGAATTATGTACTTTAATATCCTTTATTTATGAAAAAAACATCTTTGAAGGAGAAATTTATTGTGTTGTTGCTTTGTCGTTGTTTAAACTGTCTTTGTTCAACTTCATTTTGGCAATTTTTCCCTTATAATCTCTCTTGGATGGTATTACGGTAGATTTGTGACATTTTCCTTTAACAAAATTTACATGGTTTCTACTATTATTACATTAATAATAGTAAAAGTGTTGGAAGTGGGTGAATAAGGCAGGTAAACATGTGTTCAAGTGTATAAGGTATCCTGATGAGTTTCCTCTCTCTCTCCTCCTCTCTTATTGCTCTCAGGAACCAAAGAGACAGCGTTCATCTATGCTATCATGGCTGCGGGGCTAGTCCATTCAGTCACCCGGTCCTGCAGTGCAGGAAACATGACCGAATGTTCGTGTGACACCACACTAACAGGCAGCGGCTCACAAACCGAAGGCTGGCACTGGGGCGGCTGCTCAGATGACATCGGCTACGGGATGTGGTTCAGTCGCCGTTTTATCGACCATGCGACAAAGAACGCTTCCTTGCACGGAGACGAAGCTCTCCTCATTATGAACCAGCATAACAGCGAGGCAGGGAGACAGGTGAGACATTACGTGGATATAGGACAACTGAATTTGTCAAATTTTAAATAATAATCAGCCATTTCGAGAGTGGTAAAAATATGTTAGAAGTCATATTTACATAAATAATTTATTTATTAGATTTATTGGCATTAGATATATCCGTTCTGTGCCAATTTTTACTAATGTGAGTAAATATACAGTATAAGACCCAGTATTGTAGGAATAAACAGTAATTTTCTGAACAATAGATTGAGAATACATGATATGTAAGCAACCAGCCATTCATTCTAATAACACTGTCGAGCAGAATAGCATTACATTGCAGCAATGTTAATTTTGCTATATTAAATTTCTAACCTTTTATGAACTCTCTGAATAGTTAGTAAAAGTTTGTTTTTCACTTACCCTAGCTAGTCATTTCTATGCTGCTTGTTCCCCACAGCCCTAACCCTAACTCATTTGTGGATGATCCTGCAAAAATATTGATAATATCCTGTATTACTGAACATCTGGACAAGAGTCTTGGACCGGAGCTAAAACTGAAAAACAAACCATTTTTAGAGAGAAAGATAAAGACTAATAAATACAGGATATTTTAAGTGCTGCAATTTGTCAGCCATTTATGTCCATGAGTTCTGTTTTCTAAAAACATGCAAATTTTCCAGATGGACATTAGAAGGCAGTTTTTCCTAAAAAAAAAAAAAAAAAAACGATCTTGGTTTGGAACCACACAGATAACGCTTAGTGTCTAGTGCAAATAATAAGCTGAACAACATTCCAAAAGTAAATTCTCTACTTTTTTCTCACTTTGCTGACGTTTTCAAAAATTACATTATTACATTTCTTTATAATAATACATGTGCAAAGTGGTAGGCAGCTTCTACAAGGTATATAGAAACTTCTTGGAACTCCTTCCTTCTACATCTGAATTCATAACAAATCTAAATGAAACCTAAACAGATGTGCTCCATCCTTCCTTTGTACTGTATTCATTCGTTTTCATTAGCATTTACCTGGAGTGTACTATCAGTTATTCCATCCATCTAGGAACATCTGTAGAGGGACTGTGGAGGCCAATGGTGATTACCATTGTATTTATTCCCATTTTTATGACCATGGTAGGATCTCCGGTCAACATTCACACGTGCATTCACACACTACGGGCAATTTGGGAACGCCAGTTAGCCTAATCTGCATGTTTTTGGACTGTCGGAGGAAACCAGAGTACCCGGAGGAAACCCACCAAGCACGGGGAGAACATGCAAACTCCATTTGGAAGTGCAAAGCGACAGCGCTAACCACTAAGCCACCATGTTACCTATGATCAGTTATTATGCTAGGTAAAATACATTAGGAATAATGCTGTTGCTAGTTACCCTAAAAGAGTTTTCCCACATTCATCAGTTCAAAGTTTAGACTTCAATTTCATTGAAGAATTTTAAAGCTGTAGTTCAACTTTTATTTGGAATGGTTCATATTAACATCTTTGCCAGTCTCCTTTATGATTCACAAATTCACAGCTTTCCTGCTCTCCTGTGCGTGCTGTGGTTATAGATGGGAACAAGAAACTGCGTAAATCCTCTGGTGATAGACATTTATTTTATGTGATGGACGTGCAGGGTGTCAGTACAGTGCAGTACATTGTGTAAGATTTGGCGTGAAGCTCTTCTCTTGGTGCACGTGTTGTCATAAAGGATGTAACTGAATAAAAGTCAGCACGGACCGGTTGCCTCACATCAACCCGGGCTGACATGCCAGGCTGTCCGTTTTACTCATCTTCTCGTAGTGCTTTTCCACTTGTGTCTGTGAAGAAGGTGTAAACTCTGTTGAAATCCACTGAAATCACAAAACCACACTTTCTACATGCTGTGCTTTTTATTTAAAATCATAATCTACAAAGGTGTACTGACCATGCAACCTGAGACTGCATGACAGCATGTTTAATACCCTGTGCTTTACCAGCAACATGGGAAAACGATCAACACGGGTCTGATGTGTTTTCAGGTTAACTCTAATCCACTAACATCAGTCATGTCGTCTTATTTTATGTAGGCTGTAGCCAAGACAATGTGGACGGACTGCCGTTGTCACGGTGTCTCAGGCTCCTGTGCTGTGAAGACATGCTGGAAGACAATGGCATCCTTTGAGCGTGTAGGCAACTACCTAAAGGACCGTTACGAGAGTAGCATACAGGTGCTCGACCGCACCAAGCGCAAGTTCCGTCGCAAGGAGAAGGAGCAGCGGCACATGCCCGTCAGCCGGGAGGACCTCATCTTCCTCAACAAGTCACCCAATTATTGTGTGGAGGACCGGCAGTTGGGCGTGGTCGGGACTCGGGGGCGCCGCTGTAACCGCACATCTGCCGGGACTGATGGCTGCAACCTGCTGTGCTGTGGCCGTGGATACAACACACATGTGGTGCGTCACGTGGAGCGCTGCGAGTGCAAGTTTATCTGGTGCTGCTACGTGCGGTGCCGACGCTGCGAGACCATGAACGATATTCACACGTGCAAATAGAGGGATAAGCTGAGGACATCGCGACATGGAAAGAGGTGAAGATTGACTGGGGAAATGGAGATGATACAGGTTCTCCTTTCACCTCGTTCCCTACTTCAAAGTCATTGCAATTCGTTTGTTTTAAAAGCTTTGTTAACTGGTGCCTTCACTTGCTCAAGTAGCTGGATGGGGTCTCAGGAAGTTGATGAAGTATTGCCTGACTATGAGACCTGATGACTGAAGTGACTCTGTGATAAAGGAACAATCTTGTCCTCTTCTCTTGAACGGATCCCTTATAACACGTGGCCATAAATACAAACAAAGATCAAGGACATCATAGCCAAGCTGACCGAGAAGACAGAGAACAACAAACAAACAAAAAAACACTGGGATCCCATTTGGATTGGAATCTGAAGTGGGATCATACCTGATCTAATTCACATTATGGTCAATTATCTTTTTAAAGACTCACCTAGATATTAATTCATCATTGAATTAGACTCTTAAATGTTTTTCAATTCTTTGAATTGCATGCCGCGACAAAGTGCTTAACTGTCAGAGAAAAATACTGCAACATCACACTTTATGGGTTTTGAGTAGCTTAAAATGCTTATATTGTATGATGTAAATAGTATGCTTAATGAAACTGCTATTCCAAAGACATACACTTCTTGCTTCTTGGGTAACCCTTAAAGGTTCTAAGTAGAACTAAAAGTCTCAATGGAGCCTCCAAGTAAAAAACAATTAACAACTGAACGAACCGTACTTGGGGGGCAAAATAGTAATAAATCCAGAACATCTTTTGTCTTCAGACTTTAGAGTTCTTCAGAAGATGATTTGGCCCTCCTTAAGGGTCTGTGTACTATTGTATTCTCATACATAGGTTTCTTCTTTCTTAAATGGTTCTTTCACGAAGATGAACTTTGTACTTTAGAAAGGTATAACCATTTCACATTCAAACAGCCAGACCAAAACTGTGATTTTTTTCAAGAACAAGTCAAGAACAAGTCAAGAACAATTTGAGGAGAAATAAAAATTTTTAGATTTTTGTGGTTCTGTGCAAAACCCTCTAATGGTGAGTCTCAGTTTCCCATCAAAGTTTCCAAGTAGAAGGTGGAAGGTAGAAAAGTATAACCATTAACCGTCCAAACATCCACCAAAGAACCATTGGTAGAATCAAGATAAATGTATTAAATCAGTCACTGATTGTTTTTTGTTCTTCTGGGTGCAACCTGTTTTACACCATCAAATGGGGGTTGTGTGAGTCTCACTTTCACAAATTATTCCAAGTCAAAGTTCTTTAGAGGGATAAGACCATTAACCATCCAGACAAGCAGAGCAGATCAATCTTACAAAAAGAGTGTTCATCGTATCGCTATTCATTTTTTCAGTTGTGTACTTTGGAAAGAAAATTTCACCAAAAGTTCACTAGAACAAATTGGTTCCCTTTCATGAAAGGTCCAGAGTCACAGTCAGAAATGGACATGTAAATAGCAATGAATAATAGTATAGTATTTAGTATGTGGTGCTGGACGTAGAACTGAAGTTCTTGTACATATTAATTAATGTCTTCGGTCTCCAGTCTCATTTGTATAAGGACACATAATAACTTTCTGATGCTGTCTCTTCCGTTTGCTCAAGCTGTAACCCTCCAAAAAACTCTTGAGGACCTGATTTTTATTATTTTTTTTAATAAAGAGTGTACTTACCGTCTGTGCTTGTAGCCTTTTCCACATGCTCTCTTTCTTTACAAGACGTCCCGATTTGTTAGAAGTCACAATCGTGTGCCAAATACCACAGGTTTTTTCTTTTAAAAACGACCCCAAAAAGCTAACGCAAGTGACACTTTAGCGCAAGTGACACTGTTAGAGCTTCCTGAACACACTGGCAGCTGCTTATTGTCTTACACATTTGAATGCACTTGTGAGGGAATTTTGTCTGTGTCTGGTTTGTCGTAACTGCTTCCAGGAAGCCTTTGCTCAAAATGATATCTCTGTGGCACTCGAATGAGAGACTCTTTTATTGCAAAACGTTTCCACCTACAGTTCAATAAATTTGGTTGCGTGCTTTATTTGATTTTTTTTACATCACTGTTTAAGTCTAGAACTTTTGATCCACAGCACCAGGAACCCTTTAAATGAAATGAAATCTGTTTAAAGCACTGGTGGGATCGACACCAAGTTTTAGACAGTAACAGCTTGTTGATTTGTGTAATTGATAATAAAGCCTTGAAATGCTTTAAGAATTTGTCTGTTTCTTGCATCCACAAGTTTAAATTTAAGCTGGATATGAGTATCCAAACCAGGAAGCAAAAACAAGAAGGAGGCCTGGATGTAGTGTAACAGACCCGGGAGACACACAATTCAGATAAATGAGTCCACACGGCAGTATCGTTTAACAGAACTAGCCAATTACACAAACGCTTGCCAGGTATTCTTTTCTCTCATGCCTTCACGCTCATCCTCATTCTCGCAGACTTGGGTTTATTATCCAGTTAAAGGTAAGATATTACAGTTTTGCTCTTTTGTGATGAAAAGGAACTTCTTGCTAAATGTACAGTAGTATGAAGCCACAAAAACAGATTTCCAAAAATGTTGCAGGATGTCAGAAGATGAAAAATATTTCAAATAACTTTCAAGTAACCTTATGTTCATGGTTAAACTTTTCTTCATTTAAAGTTTTCAAGTTAACATAAAGCAATGCTGGGCTGGTTGTGTGTGTGTCATTGTGTTATACAGTAAATTGCATTAGTTTTTGGTTGAACTACACAATATTTGTGGTTAATCAGGGTGGTTAGCACTCCATGGTCAAGGGTTCGAATCCTGCCTGTGTCTGTGTGTGTGGAGTTTGCATGTTCTTGGTGGGTTTCCTCTGGTTATTCTGGTTTCCTCTCACATTCATATTAGGCTACATGGCATTTCTGAATTCCCAATAGTGTGTGAGTGTGTGTGTGTGTGTG
>JAQMYK010000004.1:8166202-8177367 GCA_030014345.1 Clarias buthupogon
CCCCCCCCCCCCCCCCCCAGGAGGTGTGAAAGAACAACACTTTGTGCTGCTGTGTGTCACGCTTTGATATCTCGCCCTCCACCAAGTGTTAATTAGATCCTTATAATAATAAACACACACACACACAAACGCTCATTACCTTTTTCTGATGCAGATATGAATCATCACTGGATGTTAAATACAAATAGAAATAGACGTAATCACCCCTGCTGGCATCCGCGTCTATATCGGTCTCTGCCTGTATTTACAGTCAGAATGTCACGACCCTCTCGAAACCCCGATCCTGAACCTGATTTCTTTTTTTAGCTTGTTAAGGATCACAGGTTGTCCAAAATATGATGGCTTGCGCTATAGAGGGTGTTTTTATGACTCACGCTCTCTCTCTCTCTCTTATGGCAGTAGCTTAAATAAGGTGAAGTATGAAAAAAAGTGAAAAAAAATCCAAACATCGACTCCATGCAGCGTCTGAGTAACACTTCTTAACCGCTGACGCACGTTCAGGTGTCTGATTGATCTGATTGGTCAGATAGATGTTGATTGTTTAGTTTTCTATATCAGCATCAGCTCTGAGAGTAATCTTTAATGAATGCATTTGTTCTAATACCTTATTGTTGCTATAGTAACAGCTCATTCACAGGTATGCATACTTTTTTTTTTTTCCTGTCTCATTAATTTTAATCGAGAGATAAGAAGACAAAGAGAGAGCTGTGAGACAGGAAGTGATAACAGGATCTAGCTTGTTATCTGGACATTCCTTGAAATCAAATTGAACAATACATGGATAAAACAAAACGGTATAAACGCGTTGTTTATGGATTAATCAGAAATGTCTGGAATAATAAACTTTTGGCCAGCGACCAAACCTGGCTAGACGCCATTGTCTATCTGCTTTTGCTTTCATCTTTGATTTCCCCTCTCTCTCTCTCTCTCTCTCTCTCTCTGTGTCTGTGTCTTTCTGTCTGTCCATTTTAGATACAGATCACCCTTCCCTCTTCTCTGTTTTCCAGCTGACTGCCACCGCACAAGACATAAACATCATGGTTTTGTGCTCACGAAGCATGAAGTGCGGTTCTGTCAGGGCGCTCACAGGGGACGACTCTAACCCGGGCAGGCTGCGGCCTTCCAGGAGCCACGTCATTCCGCCGCTCGCTCAGAGGGAACGAAAACGGAAAGTGTTTACCCATGCTTGCTGGAAACCTGGACGGCCGTGTGGAAAGAGGCAAAGAGAGGTTATATAAACGCCAGCTGAACCATCCAAACAGGCTGAAAAGGAGGAAGTAGGAAGCAGCTGAGCTGATGTCATCAACGCTAGTGAATTTGTTATCATTTCTTTTTTTTTTGAGCACGTCTGAATATGAATGTCTATTTTTTGGTGTTGTTTTTGTGCCACTTCCTGGGAGAGAATGGAAGAGGAAATGCAGCCACTGGGAAAAGGAAATAATGCTTTCATGGTGGGCTTTTCATACACGCATGCATAGCCGTGTTTTCAAAACCAGTGCCGTCTCCAACCAGTGATTTGCGGCTGAAACACTGCCCTCTTGTGTTTGCACACTGAGCTGCATGCTGCTTTGCAGTAGCGGTGTTTTTTTTTTTAAATTATTATTATTTATACATTGAGGTAGCATTATAATTACAGTTAGAGTTTTAATGTATAATTTACATAAAAACACATGAGTTAGTTTGTTAAAAAACAACAGCGCAGTTATGGTTTAAACCAGCGTTCAGAGTCATTCGAGGTCAGGGTTGGGGTGAACTCGATGGTGGCAAAGCTTGTTTCAGGGCCACACCTGTGGTTACAAGCAAGTAAACAACTTGACTCGTGTATCCGTTTGACAGCCTACCGCCCACCTCATGATTTATGGACCAGCCCTTGAGGTGATGAGCCAGAAAACTCGCAGTCTGATTTTAGTGACACCCAGATAAACCACCACGAAAAGTGCTTTCTTGGGATTACTTGGTTCAATTTTGAAATTCAATTTAGAAATTGTAGTCATAAAAACAGCCCTGTGTGTGGCACGGTGCCCGCAAAACTCCAGGGTCCGGGTTCAATTCCCACCTCAGGTCTGTGTGTGGAGTTTGCATGTTCTCCCTGTGCTTGGTGGGTTTCCTCCGGGTACTCCGGTTTCCTTCCACAGTCCAAAGATGTGCAGATTAGGGCTAATTAGTGTTTCTAATTAGTGTGTGCTTGTGCCAGGTGAAAGTCTCCTGGGATACACTCAAGGCCTCCCGCGACCCGGTATACAGGCTAAGCGGTATAAAAGATGCATGAAAATATCTGTACAAAAAACTGCAAATCAAATACAAGATTATTAAGCTTAATAATATTTCTATTCAAAATGTATTTGAAAAATTTAAGCAGAAATGTCTCGTTCTATCAGCGGATAATTTTGCTAGTTTTAGGGGAAAAATTTTTTTTTTTGAAAGAATAAAAAAAAAAAAAGATTCTCTCTGCCAAGTAAACAAAACATTTTTCACTTCCTAATTTATTATCATTTGACTAGAATTAAGCTTAATAATCTTGTTTTTTTAAAGAAATTATAGCTATTTTCGGCTAGATTTACGAATATTACACAGGCCAGGATGTCACACTGAACATGCTTTTTACACAGTACTGGTTGAGTTTACTCTTCCACATCTGTACACCATAATGATTTATAATTGCTGCACTGAAGAGAAGAGGTTTCTTTTTTACTACACTTCCTCCTCTCAAGGGTTTTTTCTCCCTCTTTTGTGCTGTGTCAGGGAGTTTTACTGCCACTGTCATCTCTGGGTTGCTTATTATCGTTACACTTCACACCCCAATTATGACATCGCTGCTTGGTGATAATGTCGAATTCTTTTTTTTCTTTTTTCGTAATACACTTTCTCAGCTTTGATTGAATGCGTCTGTGTTGCCAGGGTTGCAATTTGTACACCAAATTGGTCTGGTTTTGAAACGAAGCTGCAGGTGGAAAAAACATTTCTGCTGTAAAGGACATTTTCAGTGATTGGGCATGGGGAGAACATTATGACCTGCAGATACCGCAAATCCGAACTGCTGGGATTCCTACAACATAAAAATCTCAAAGTAGATGGGCTGTACAGTAACTGTACCAGATAACCCTGCATGAAAAGGTCACACTGAGCAGCTGCCAAAGCAAAGGCCAAGCTGGTCAAACTGATGGATCATCCTTTGTTCATTTATCAAGTTATTTGCGATTGTCCACATACGATGGAGGTTTACGCGAGCTCACCAGGCGGGGAAAAAAATGTAATAATCAAAGTTCAGGTGAGTACACAGACCCGGTTGTCTCTATAGCGTTTAGTGTTCAGAGAAGCTGCGAATCCGTGACTCATGTTTTCTGACTCCTAACATTCGCCCTCTAAAAGGTCCTGACGTCATCCTCCCACGGCTGCAGCTCATGCAGTGATTTATATATTTTTTTTCTTTTCGAGCACGCAGATAAACAAAGCACGGTGCAGCCGCGGCTGCTCTTCACCTCGCTTCACTGGCCATGCAAAGTTGTTCCGTCATCGTAACAAAAAACCAGTTCGGCGGACGGGACGGTCGCGCTGCTGCCGTCATGTGTTTTAACAGGACCAGCGACTTCCTCTCAAACTGAACCACCTGCTATCACAGCGCTTTCTCCATTTCCTGTCGTGTTCTTTTTTAGCACGGTCGTTTCCACGCAGCACCGACCGAGAGCAAATCTTCTCCCGGATGCTGGTTTCACATGGTGGTTTAGATGTGTTCTACCCAGTGTCTAGCACCATTTGAAATCAGTGTTCCTGAAGAGGAATGGCAGCTGTGGAGCAGCAAAGAAACCACAAGGGGAACTTCCACTGAGGTTCTTTTATAAATGCTAATCATGTCAGCACCAGATTCTTTAGCGCAGTGACCGGACAGTTATTTAATCATCCAGAGATCGCAAGTTCGAATCCGGAGTGAAGCAGTATCCTCCCACACCCGGCCGCCTAGAGGGCTGATTGGGAGAGATGGGATGTGGAAGCTCATCCCAATGGCGTGTGAGCAAGCAGTTCGAAAACATACGTTTGGATAGCGTCATGTGTAACGGAGGAAACATATTATTAAAGCCTTCGCCCTCCCTGATTGGTAGTTGTAGCCTTAATGGGGGAGTGCCGTACTGATTTGTAGGAATCGGTTACGACTCAATTAGTGAGAATCCCAGAGAAGAAAGCGAAAGGTGACCATTATGTCTCTATGTGCGTTTGCGTGACGTAGAGCCACAATTTCAGTGGCGTTTCAAGGTGTTTTTTTATTCCCCAGTTCTAATTCAAATTAGTTAAGATGCATTAAAGCCCAAACATTCTGTCTGAAAGGTTCCTCTGATCCTTCCGGTGGCACTTTTGGTCAGTCTGAGGTTTCCTTCAGTTTCCTTCCATTCAATTCCCCACTGACAGCTTTAGCCCCTGCATTAGTTCCCATATAACCCTGTAATTTCATGTCTTCCCGTCATAAATGACATCTAATTAAAGCACTTTTGTGTACAGTAAGTCGCTCCGGATAAGAGCGTTCAGCAAATGCACATTTTTACATAAAATGTGTATATAGACATTACAATGAAAAATTAATCTTGGAATGCGAGCAACATTGTAAACAAGCATCAGAAAACCAATTTCACGCAGATTAGTACGTTATAAAATTGTGCCGAACTGTTTAAATTTGGAAGTAATTGTATTTCGGATATTAATGTTTCTCAATGGATCATTTGATGCCCACGAGAACGGCTTCACATTTAATAAGAGACAAACTAGCACCAACATGAGAGGTCTAAATCATGCCAATGTGTATATAAGGTAAGGAATAGAGGATTTAGGGTTAATATATAGGATATAGAGTAATAATTATACGCTGTCTTTTTACATATTTATTACCCGTTTGATGAACGACTAACACTATTCCTTCTGTGCTAGTCTGTCTTTGTTGGTGTTCTTAAACCGCACTGTGTGGGCTTGTGATGGAAGCATTCCCTCCTTTGTTCTCTCTCTCTCTCTCACCCAGCACTCTCCTGTCCACTCTCACCCCACCAAACGATGACTGATTTCCTCTGGTGCTTAGAGTCTGCTCCATCTTCTAGCACCATTTGAAATCGGTTATAAAGCCTGGGGACAAGTTCTTCAGTTTCTCCTATTTCATGAAGAAACAGTGCTTTGTTCCTGCGAGTAGGTTAATCTGATGCCATGTTCAGGTTTGTACCTGTGTCCGCCCACACTCAAGTCGTGTGTGTGAAACGAAAATGTCAGTTTCATTCTGTTGTACTGTGTTTGTTTCAGGGTTTCATCTGTATCTTGCATAAAAGGACAATGTTGTCCAAATTGCTTTCATATAAAAGATATAAAACAGTAATTTATTTGAGTTTTTTTATTATTCTTATCGAACTACAGTTTGCCCACAAGGCGGTAGTGGTTAGCACTGTGACCTCATACCTCCAGGGAATGTGTGCGTGGAATTTGCATGTTCTCCCGGTGCTTGGTGGGTTTCCTCCGGGTACTCTGGTTTCCTCCCACAGTCCAAAGACATCCATTTCCACCTTACCCATAGCTTGCCTGTGCTTACTGTATGTGTTCCAGGGTTGTACCACACCTCATGCCCTGAGCCTCCCGTGACCCTGTTCAACATTTTTTATTTTCATTAAAGAAAGTCATGCTGCACAATTTCTTTGATGTTGTCATTTTGTTATCCTGAATGAAGTGGAAGACGCTCTGAACAAGTTTATTCATGTAAGCACTTATATTACTACATTTATAAACAGTCACCAGTCTGTTCTTTTTTTTCTCTTGAATACTTGAATGAGACTTGTTATTTCCGGAGAACTGCAATGCACACCTTCCTGAAACCTTTTGTACTGAAGAACTTAAAATTGCAGCTTTACTAAAGCACTGATACAGGACACTCGGTCCAAAGTACTGAATTAAAAAAAAATCTTCTCACAGTTGCTTTCAATCTGTTTATGTGGAGCATCCACTATACAAGTCTTTGCAAGTGAGCCGTTACCATGGAAACGCTAACATTTTCTAAAATGCAGTACTGTGCAGAATGTCTTGAGCATCCCCTGATTTCTTCATATTAAATTAAATGATGTAGAGTAAATGAAAGAAATAGGAACATGTGTTTTACTGAGGTTCAACCTCAGCAGCAACCTCATTTCCCCTCTCATCTGTTCCAACCACTCAGCAGTTAGCATCAGCAGTAGACTAATCACCGGCCTGATCATCTGCACCAATTTCTCACTGGTTCATGCCTTCAATTAAATGTTTTTTGTGCTTGAATGATTCATAGGTCACTGTGTGGCTTCCATCCACGCATTCGTCCATCTAGGAACCTCTGTAGTCCAACCAGGGATCATGGAAGACAATAGTGCGACTTAGAAAACAAAAGATATTCCTCTGAAACTGGTCAGATACAGGGACTAGACTGAAAATGAGAGACAAACACTTTCCAAAAATGAGATCTGAAGCCTAGAGAACTATTCTCCAATTCTAAATTAAAATACAAGAAATTATGACTTTTTTGAAGCAAAATTTGCTCAAGCTCAAGAATTTTGCACAGTATTATATATGAACAGTTTGACAGGAATAAGATACCCTCACAAGGGTTTTTAAAGCAGAAATTACATTTTTTTTATAGAGAAATTGTTAAAACTTAAAAAAAATAATACAAACACTTTAGTTTATAACTCATCATCAGCATCTGTCCGCTACCAGTTTCATTTTCACTTGAGTTTTTGACAACAGTACATTATCATAGTACTGGGATGTGATGTGTAAGGTCCGATCTGGCATCAACCAACTGCATAAACATCTGTGGTCCCATAAGGATATAACAAAGAGTTGAGAAATCCCAGTAGACTGTATGACCATGACGTCATGTCTGCTTGTTGTCTAGGACAAACTGCTACTGGAGATCAGGAAGTCATTTTCAACACAGGAAGCACTATTACAAGTTCTCGGAATGTCTATGGTTGTCTGCTTTTACGATTACTCAAGTCGATTCAATTGATAATCCACAAGGAGCTTTTATTGAGCACCTTAAGACCATAATGGTGGGGGTTTAAAAAAAAAAGACTGAAAGTCATCTGCACGAATGGTTGTGTGCAGTCTGAGCTTTGTCAATCTTAATGTCCTTGTTTTTTCCTGGTTTGGGTCTATACCAAGCACAAGGGGAACATGGACATGCAAGGGCGAAAGGAATAACGACTACACCTCCATGCCGCCATTATCTCATGTTCTTCACCACAAATATTTTTATAGACAACCTTGTGTGTCATCAGATAATATTTTGCAAAATGAGTGAAAGTCCAAAATTGATCTTGTTTTGCTGTCAAACTGTTTATATACATAAAAAAAAAACAGGTTTATACAGTACATATATAAATCTGTCTTTTTTTGCCACATCATTAGGAGCCGAATGACTAGACATTGCTCAAAGCAACACTTTCTGAAGATTGCCGTTAAGATGTCAATCAAGTTTAAATCTCTCAAGTATGCTTCAAGTATAACTTCTCATTTTGCAACTAAAAAGTTTTCAGCTTTGCTATTTGGATTTTATCTTTATGTCCTGCCAAAAAAAAAAAAAGAACATACTTTATTCTCTTGCCATGAATCGCAGTAAGAGAATAAACAACCGTGAGCCAATCGTCAGTTCATGCTCCAGGAATTGAATTTCATATTCTGTCCTTTTATATTCTCAGATTTGTGTGCTTCCTATGTAGATAAAATGTTCTTCTGTTTCTCCAGATAGACCAGATAGCGTTCAAGTCTTTCATAGACATCTGTTTAAAATAAAATAGGTATTTATATTAGCAACAGATCTTTCATATTTTAAGATGAGAGATTAATGGGAAAATAAGATTGTTGACAATGCAGTCAGAAATGTCCTGGACAGAAAAAAAGATCACAGCCCAAAGAATGGGTTTAAAATGTTCAGTATTTCTAAAATTCCATGGATTTTGAAAGGAAATGAACGAAACTGTGAGAGTCTCTTGACGTTCATTGTGTAGTTAAAACATTTGGGAATCAAGGGAATTTAAATTGTGTTGAACAGGGTGGGTGAACATTAACTAGGCAATGTGTAATGGCTATAGAACTTGTAGTCTCAGTGGAGCACCACCTCATAGGAGCACCACCTCATTTTGCTGTTACTGTGTGGGCGTGGTTAGACCAGCATTTTCCAGGGCGTTGGCTGGGACGTCGTGGACCTCATGAATGGACTCCAAGAAGTACAGATCTCACTTCATGTGATTTTTTCCCCCCATTGGTCTACGCATCCCATCCCCGGCCGTTTGAGGAAACTGGTTGATTTCATTTTCATGTGTAGTATAGTACATGTACAATGAGTTTCAATAAATTTGTGTTAGAAATATGGATTTTATTACTAGTTTTAATGCCAAATTCCTTTTCAGCCAGCTTATATTTCACATTATGTTGCCAAGTGCCTTACACTTACAGTATGCAATAGAGAAACAGTTGTTTCAATTAAAAATCATAAATTGGCACACTGACTCCAGAATACAAAGTACATAATTGGCTGTATACAAAATCCAGCTCCATAAAGACATAATTAGCCAAAATTGAAGAAAGAATTGTAAAGTATCTTTCACAAAGCCCTGACCTCGACCTCACCTATTTCCGATTTCCACCATTTCAACATGTTTGGGCCACTAAAGGAGTTCCTGGAAGGCCAGCGTTTCAGACGTGAAGCAAACAATCTGGCGTACTGAGAAAACTTCCTATCTTTATGGAATCCAAGCAGTAGTAAAACACTGGAATAAGCATTAGGGTAGCATGGGATTATATAGAGAAATAAAGGGAGTTTTTACTCTTGTACTCACTCGAACTTCATATTAATAGGCTACTATATATACTAAAATACATATCAAAATACCTCTATAACAGCATATTGCAATATTAAAGAGAAACAAACAAAAAATATAACCTTTTGCATCTAATATGTAATCCTTGTTTGTATAAAAGAGCAGGTTTAATTTTATATGTTACTTAATTTACATGTCTTTTTTTAAATGTTTTGATTGTTTTTATATGCAAACGTATTGATAATATTTTTGTATAGCTGGAACGAATTATCTGCATTTACATTATTTCCTATGGGAAAATGCGTTTTGCAATATAAAATTTCGCCCGAAGAACTCACCTCTGGAACGGATTAAATTCGTATGTCTAGATACGGCTGTATTTTTCATTGACAATTTTAGTGACTTTTCTTCCAGCGGTGTCTCACCATGCCAGGGAGCAGTGTGCTGTGGTGAAGCAGTTTACTGGAGTCTTACCAAAAGTGCTGATGCAGAGCTCAGTTATTCCAGTGGGCAATGTTTAAATATACTGAAATAAATCTTAAGAGAGCAGCTCATTTGTTAGGAGTTATGTCTTCTGGCAATTCTTCATGCATTATTAGTGCAAGCTGCTTAGATTCGAACATATAATTAAAACGTCTTCTTGTTTTATAGTTATAATATTCTAATGGAGGCTGTGTTTGCTCAGCTGATGTCAATAATATGCGGTTTTTCTTCGAAACAGTATCTGTATTGTGTGAGTTTGTCTCTCACGTGAAATGAATAACGTGACATGTGCCATGGTGGTTTCTGCCTTGTCATTTTTCTTACTATAACATTTTATGAGTATTTGTTGTTTAGCCTTTTGCTTTGCTGATGAACATTTTGTGACTGAATAACATTTTTGTTTGCTGCCAGAACATGTGGGTTTTTAGGAGAATGAAATTGCCTGCCAAAGTTAGCTTCTAAGATGTGTTGGTTAGAGAAGAGAATATGCTGGATAATGGGCATCATTGTAATCCGAAGCGAAAGCAAATTATTTAGCCATAAAGAAAAAAAAGGAATATGAATTACTTAATTCAACTATAGTAAAGGCTTTATCTTGGACAGGGCTGTGTTGGATCTAGAGCCAAGAATAGTGGATGGGAACACCCTGGATAGGATACCAGTCCACCACCAGGCACCATGTACACACATATTCATACACTCATTTACACTTTGGAGAAATGAATCATAACCAGCCACCTACTTAAATGATTCCGGACGTGGCAGAATAAATAAAAATCTGGAGGAAACCAAAGCGAACCCCTGGAGAACATGTGAAACTCTGCCCAGTCATTAATCTGTGGTCGTGATCGAACCAAGGATGCTCAAACTGTGACACAATAACACAAGCCTTTCTTATTCATTTAAAATACATAATTTTACATTTATAGCAATGGGTAGACACTCTTATGCAAACACTGTACCAAGGTGCTTTGAAGCCTCTATTAATAAATACAGCTTGATACTGGTTCAATAGGTCACAGACTAAGAATACCATCAGTCTAATTACTCTTTTAATTAAAGTGCTAGTTCAAGTGGAAGAGGTAAGTCTTTAGACATCGTCTGAATCACCGGTGACTCTGCTGTTCAGATATCTATTGGAAGTTTATTCCAGCCTCTAGGTGCCAGATCAGAGAGAGGTTTGATCTATACCTTGCTTGGATCCTGAGCGATGTTGGGACGAATCGAGCAGTTGGATCAGAGGGAGTGTGGAGTGTGATAAGTATTTGGAGGTAACATTAATAATTGTAGATAAAACTAATAATTGTATCAAATCTATCTTTTTTTGCAATAAGGGATGTACTTTAAAAAAAAAAGTGACCTTGTCATTGAATATTTGAATATTACACTATGATTGAAAATGAAAAAAAAAAAAAGAGCTTGTGTTTTTAGTGGTTACTAGTGATAGTTCATGGACAATTTGTTCTTTTTGAACGAATCTTTAACGTGACTGCAGAAGAACGAGGAAGTCTCAGAGAAAGATTCGTTCATTTTCTACTGGGCGCGCATCACAAAACCTCCGTAGGTTATGTAAAGGAAATTGAATTGAGCGATTCTTTCTCAATGATTCTTCTAGTCCGAGTTGTTCGTTCTTTTATCATGTGACTCCCATAGACGCTAAGCAGTGCAGTACACAGGAAACAGAACTGAATGGTTCTTCTCAATGAATCTTCAAGTCCCGAATCATTCGTTCTTTTGTCATGTGACTCCCATAGACGCTATACGGTGCAATAGATTCAAAAGAACGAACGATTCAGACTAGAAGATATGAGAGGTGAGCTACTCATTCTGTTTATTATAATATGTCCTTAGCTGCATTGTAATATTTTC
>JAQMYK010000004.1:8201448-8212093 GCA_030014345.1 Clarias buthupogon
CTGACACAATCAAGAGCAAATTGATGCACTCTTGGCTAAAAACCTGTTCTCTGTTTAAATCCCTAAACCCCTCGAGCAGCTTCCCATGCAAACACAAGATTTCACACTTCACTATTGACACAGCGGGGTGAGCGGACACTAAACCACCGTTTCTCCATTTGCTCAGGACACATTCAGAAGCCTTATTTACACCATTTTACACCAAACCCTTGCACAAACAATGCACAGGTCCATTTGCACAGCTGAAGCTCATAGTCCTCGCTGTATGGGAAAGAAGCAAAGCAGTAAACGCATACTCAAAAAGGCTTAGGCTGTCTGTGCAGCACACCTCAGGGGTCACTCATGTCCTCCATACAGATGTAGATGAATTGGTTATTCAGTTGTCTTCTGCTTTTTGTTTTCTTGTGGCCCAGTTTAGTTTCTCACTTCTGTACAGTGAAACTCGGTGTTACCTGTAAACCCCATTCCTATTGTTTTAATCAATTCGGGGAGAGACAGAGAGCAGCGAGCTGTGTTTGTTGTTGTAGCCCTACCTCTTTACTGATATTTCTATTGATCATCTCCCCCCACCCCCCCCAGGACCTGATAACGACTCCCTTCTTCAGTACAGACACACAGCTTTAACACCTCAAAGAGACTGCCACTCTAATCCGCTTTTACCCACACAGGACTCCCTCCCACTCCCGTTACGATACGCTCCATTGCCTTTTTCATCTCTCACTGGTCAGCAACTTGAAGGGGAAATTCTTTTTTTGTTTGTTTGTGGACAATGAAACCTGTTCAAAGAAGTGTGAAATGGTTGCATTATTTTTTTCTTTTTTGTTTTGCATAATTTTTATTTATTTCCAAATGAGTTCCCAAAACGCTGCACCATGCCAGTACCTGAAACACTTGATTTTTCGTTATCTTGAAGAGTCTAAACTCAAGAATGTTGTTTCACAATTTATGTGATTAATTTGCACTTACTGATCAAACTGAATGTTTAATGATTCGGAGAATAGGTACAATTTCAGGGAAACACTTTACCACATTCACTGCAATAAATCTAGTAAATCTAAATTACATTAATTGAATCCGGTGGATTCTTCATAACAAATATGGACCTTCTAGTAAAATTCTCTGGATGGCTTGACGTTTGAGTGATTCAGTAAATATTCCAAAGAAAAGTTAGAGGACAGTTGCCAAGCCTGTGGCAGATTTAAAAAAAGAAAGACATGGTGCGACAGTACGCTCAGGGGACCCTGACTGTTTCAAGTTGCTTTGCTTATTCCCACCTCTAACTGTTTAAAAATGGGTGGAGTTTACTCTCTGGTCCCTCCCACACAGAGTATTTGAGTTTCCTTCCCTCCCACATCCAACAGAACAAAGTTAGAGCTTTAGAGAGCACACCGAGTGTGCGTTTAGATTAGAAGTTAGGCAGCACCGCTGACGCTGACAATGAAGCATTAGGTGGACAAAGGACGGTTGTTTTTTTTTTTTTTGTTAAAAAAAACAACAAAAAAAGAAAAAACTTTCACTGCTTTGTTACTTTTTTAAAGTTTTCTCTCTTTTGCGGATTACATTTGTGGATAACCTCTTGGAAATAGCAGATCTTTACCCGTGGATTTTATTCAAAGAAATGGTGGCTTACGATGAACCTGGTGTGGTGCCCATCAAACGGACTCTACAGAAAATAGACTATCAGAACCAAGTGTGCAAAGAACTTGAGGTGAGCTTCGTACAATTTCAACGGTCAAGCTTTTTTTTTTCTCTGCAAATTACATCATACGATTTGTGACCTAAAATGTTATCAGTAGAATGAGATCTTTGCCCTGGTAAGTGCTACAGGTGTGTTTCTCCAAGGTGTGCGTGCAAACTCCTAAGGAGGACAAAGTTCGTCCGCAGGATTAAATAGTTGTTTTGAGTAGTTCTGCCTTTAAAGTCAGCCTTGACAAGCTGGATGTGCCTGAACAAGCAGTTATAATGAACTACTGCAGACCTGAAGAGCAGGTAAAGCAGACCCTGGTAAGGCCTCAAGGGCTGCGTGTGTGCTGCACACACACACTGAGAATAAAAGCATTCCAGCAGTTCACAGAGAAAAGTAGAGTCCCTGACTTAGGTGTGCCTAACCCCAGGCCAACACCATGGGGAAGCAGGATTAGATAAGAGCAACTTCTTTGGCCTCTTATTCCCCTTTTTACGGTTTGTTTCGGAAGTGAGAAAGGAGAAGTGGCTGGCATGCCAGGAAATCTGAATGGGAAGTTGAAAAGAATTGTGAATGAGGCATTTCAGAAATTGTTCATTGACTTAATCTGTTCCACATACCTTTTTTGGTCTACTTTCACCTCCACTTCTTGTTTAATCAGCAGTTTAACAATGTGGTCTGTATTGAAAGCCAATTGTCTATCAGCAGGGGAGCCCGAGGATTCTCACACTGTCCTTCCCCCAACAACACCAACCTTGCAATCTCAACATACTGTACTGTAATTTAGTCTCAGGGCTTTGTGAATCCAGTTCCTGCTTCAAAACTCTGTCTTGAAGGGGTCGTGTCCCAGTCAGAAATAGTCCTGCTTGTTGTATGTTCCAAAGAGATCTACAGTGGTATTGTTAGCACATATAGATTGTGTAAGATTGCTAACGTCAGCAAGGGGATTGAGATTCATTTCTAATTTACTCAGCCATCTCAAAATAAGAGTAAATAACATAAAGCCTTCCACCTGGCTGCAGGATCACCGTTCATCAAACTTTAGCTGGAAGACACACAGTATAAAATGCTTGGTTGTGGTCTCCCATGTATATTGCCACAGCAGAGGCGGATTATTTAGTCCAGCAGGACAGTAGTCCTCTGGTGGTCCCGGTTAGCAAAGCATAACGCTACCTCAGATGGCATTCTGCATAATGTAAGCTAGAAGAACTGCTTTGCAGCTGTTTAAAGCAGTCCGAGTCTGAATGGTGGATCTGTTCTCTAGGCTTCCTGTGCCAAACTGAACACAGTCTCATTCTCTCCCTCACTGGGGAGAAAGCCAGGCATCCATATTTAATAGCACCTTTCAAAAAGAGTACACACAGTAATTTGTCTGAATCATGCTTTTAAGATATACGCGCAGAGCGTTTTTTTTTCCCCAGGCCCGAAAGCCCTTGAGTTATTCGGGACTGTGATTATGCCATAAAGTAATCCTGCTGGGTCTGCCAGTATGAAATCACCTTGTCAGGTTTGTTTTGCTTTGATTTTTTCCTCCCCCCTTTGCTTTGGTTTGTACGGTTTGGCTCGAGTCCCAGTCGTTATGGTTTGGGGCTGAATTGCTGTTTTTACAGGGGTTCAGGTGTGCTTCTCCCTCTCACGCAAGAGGCCTGCGGGGCCTGTCTGAACACGAGGCTGTCAGCCGCGCTGGAGGGTTATAAGGGAGAAGAGGAGGAAAGACAGACTGCCGACGTGGGGGGTTCGGCAAATAAGCGTGCAATGTTTATCAAACCTGGGTCTTTTCCCCTGCCCTCACTAACACGTCGCCAAAAGGGAAGATATACATTCAGAGGGGATTATGAGCTGTTGGGTTAGTTGAACAAGACAAGTAAGTGAATTAAACAGACAAACATGGCGGTTGTAGCATGTGTGTCTTAAAGTCAGAATGGGACAGCTGAGAACAGGGGTCTTGTACATTCCACACATGCCTATAGACCCCCTGAACTCCATGGCAGCAGGCAGAAAGAAGAAGCCTTTGTGCTTCCTCCTTGCTGAGGGGACTCCCTCATGATGTGTCCAACAGCTGTTGCCTCTAGAGGCTCTAATTTCTGCAGCCCAAGAAACGCCAGCCAGTCTGACCCCAAATCCACCCCTCAGTAATCTCCCCTTTTGCTCTCCCATTTTCCCCTCTAGCTAGGGGATTCTAAGAAGAAGAAAATACGGTGAATCGTTAAGCCTTCTTTTTAAGAGCATCAGTGGCCACATCAGTGCTATAATTGTTTTTGTGTCAATTCAATAATGAATGTATTTTTCCCCTCTCTGTCTTAAACAGGAACCCAGTACTAAGCGTGTGCGGCCACTGGGCCGGGTCACCTCGCTGGCGAACCTCATCTCCCCCGCGAAGAATGGGGCCGTCCGGCGCTTCGGTCAGACCCTGCAGGCTTCACTGCGGGGTGACGGACGCTCCCCGGGCGTGCCCCAGCAAAAAGCAGGCAGCAAGGCTGCAGCACCCACACCACCCAAGCGCCGTAACAGCACCCTCTGGTCCGAAACCCTGGATGTGCACCAGAAAGGAGCCTTCTCCACAAAGGAGATAAAGAGACAAGAGGTGAGTACAGCAAGAGCTGGAAAAAAACAGATGGCAGCATGCAACCCAGACTAGTAAATCCACCCTGTCTGAGACACTACTGAATCAGACTGTGCTGACTTATTAAACCCTGAGGGCGCTTGGCTTGAATGCTTTCCTGGTGCTTCCTAATTAGTTTCATTTAAAAAAATAAATAAATTCTTTCGGTGTGTACTCTGGCTGAAATGACTGGAAATGGAGCGTCTTAAAAACATTTAGTTTAACCAGACTAAGCCAGCATTAATCTGAATTACTTCGGATTCTTGGCATTTGTTTTGGCAGCAAATGTACCATGCTCAAAATAACTCCTTGTTTTTATTTGTAATTACGCAGGCGATATTCGAGCTGTCTCGAGGTGAGCATGACCTGATCGAGGACCTCCAGCTCGCCCGCAAGGTTAGTACTGATTACGGATTAACACTTGTAAAAATGCAAACACGTTGTGTAACATGTTGAGTTTAGAATGATGTTACCATGGGACTGTTATAAACTGATCGGCTTTATCGTTTAACAGGCGTACCACGACCCGATGTTGAAACTATCGATCATGTCCGAAGAAGAGCTGACTGCCATCTTTGGAGATCTGGATGCTTACATCCCACTTCATGAAGGTGAGCACAACAATCCAGCACAAAATCATCTGACTTTGGCTTTGGGTTCGTGTTTGACATTCAGGGCACCCAACACCTTCTTCTTGTTCTTCTTGTCAGATTTGTTGGCGCAGCTAGCCAGAGCAACGGGCCCCGATGGGACAGTCGGAGAGATCGGCCAGATCGTAGTCGACTGGGTAAGAATCGTCTTTTTTTCTCTCTTTCACAGTGTTCCTAAGAAGCATTTTTTCGTGTGACTTTGATTTAATGACCCTCTATTACCTCGTATAGCTGCCCAGACTGAATGCATACCGGAAATACTGCAGCAACCAGCTGGCAGCCAAAGCCCTGCTGGACCAGAAAAAGCAGGATCCAAAAGTGCAAGACTTCCTGCAACGCTGCCTCGAGTCACCCTTCAGCAGAAAGCTGGACCTGTGGAGCTTCCTCGACATCCCCCGATCACGGCTGGTCAAATACCCGCTCCTGCTGAAGGAGATCCTCAGACATACGCCACCTGAACACCCCGACACCGCCAGCCTTGAGAAAGCTGTAAGTATACTCGAGAGAGATTTTCACACACTATATTTGTAGAGAATTCTTAGAAATTAGAGAATGAACTTTGTGTGTTTGCACATTCACAGGTCAGCATCATTCAAGGTGTGCTGTCTGACATAAACATGAAGAAAGGCGAGTCGGAGTGCCAGTACTACATAGATAAACTGGAGTACCTGGAAGACAAACAGAAAGATCCACGTATTGAGCAGTGCAAGAGCCTGCTCTGCCATGGCGAACTGCGCAACAAGAGTGGCACGGTGAGTCGCGCACGTTCACACTTCTTGCAATTAAACTTTATCGCTCTTTAAACAGATCCTATGTCAGTTATGACTAACACTTTGGACCCATGATTCATTCTGTTCATGATATCAGTGTTTTTTTTGTTTGTTTTTTTAACCAAACCCTTGTGCGTTCCTTTGCAGAAGCTACACGTGTTCCTGTTTACTGAAGTCCTGGTACTGACGCGGCCCGTGGTCCGGAACGAACGCCAGTGCTTCCAGGTGTACCGTCAGCCCATTCCAGTGCAGGACCTGGTGCTGGAGGACCTGCAGGACGGAGATGTTCGCATGGGCGGTTCCTTCAGAGGGGCTTTCAGCAACTCTGACAAAGGTAAACCCCCACACCGTTTTTTTAATTAGAGCTGATTTACGAGCGCTGGTTGATGACTTTTTAAAATTATTTTATTTTAACACCACTTTCTGTCGTCTTGCAGCCAAGAACATCTTCCGTGTGCGTTTCCAGGACCCGACACAGGGTCAGTCACACACCCTTCAAGTCAACGACATATTCCACAAGCAGCAGTGGCTGAACTGCCTGCGCAGCGCCATGTCGGTCGTCCAGAGTGAAGTCTCCACTGACCCCTGCTCTGAACGCCGCGCCTCCACAGCCTCCGCAATCGTCCACATGGAGGAGACCGACGAGAACCAGCCTCAAAGCCCTGAGCCCCCCAGCCCCACATCCTCCACCACCTCCACATCATCCTCTTCTTCGTCATCGTCTTCCTCATCCTTGTCGCCCACGTCGTCTAGCTCGCCAAGGAAATCTAAAAAGGACAAGCGCATACTCGGCTCTCTGGGCAAGAGGAAGGAAACCATGGTATAGGGCGCTCTCAGGCTCTACATGGACTATAAGCTCGGCACAGAGCGGACTTGTATTTATGTGTGTTTTGGGACCCCTGTGGTTCCGCAGCAGTGTTTTGTGTTACTGTCCCCAATGGCAGCTATATCCTCTCTAATCTCCCCACACACACACTCCAAGACGACTCATGGGGCGCAAATCCAAACCAGGGAGACGCAGTATTCTCAAGGGTTGACGGCATTTATGTTTAACACACATGTGCACGCTTTCACTCGTGTCCGAGAGTGAGCATGAGAACACACAAGCCCCTGTTTACTGTTAGTTTGGTATTATTGTATTATTAATTTGGTTTGTAATTAAATGTAAACTTTTTTTTATATATATATTCCAAATCTAAATTTTACTGTAGCTCTTTCTTCTGTTTTTGTTTTTTTTTTCCATTGAATCAGCACTGTAGCTTTCAGCTGAAAAATCTTCAGTAAGAGGAAAAAGAACAGCCACCAAGAAAAGCAATGATCAAAATAAGAAAAGTCTACGGGAGGTGTTGAATTTCAGTACATTCCTCTTGAATCAGTATCTGTTGTTTTATCAGCTCGACACTTTTTGCTGTATGGATTGTACATGATTCGGAAAACCAGCATTAATTTAAATCTACTTGTTGTTCTTAAAAACCAAAAGAAATCTAAGTCAATTTGTGATGTACACTGTCAAGATCAGGATATGTGGTATTTTATTTTACTCATGTAAAATTCAAACTGAGCCATGTTGGCTTTTTCTTTTTCTTTAAAAAAAGAAAAGAAAAGAAAGCTAACTCCCGACAGGAATCTGATGAATTTTCAATGTAGCATCTTGCATGGAGCTTTACTTGTACAATGGCGTGTAAATGCTTGTATAAACAGAAGAGTTCACTGAAATCGCTGGCGAGGAACTATGTACGTTGTATGAGGGATTAAGATATGTTGGTTGTGAGAATTCTGAATTGCATTGGGAAAGAAAAGTCTGACTTTGATTCTAGATGCTGCGCTTAATCACACGTTTTTTCGTTGTGTTTTATCGTAGTATCCCGAACAAAGTGCGAGCGTTAGCCTCACTGGTGAAAAACCAGTGAGTGGTGTTTACGAAAGATAAAAAAGCATGTGGAAAGAAAGGGAAAAATGAATGTTGGATGGAGAAAAAAAAAGTCACAAGAATAGAATAGTTTGTATAAAAGACAAAAGATGTGTTGATGTTTGAAGTCTGACGTGAACTTGTAAATCTGTTTCCTGTATAAAGAGAACATAATTAAAGGGACAATAAAGATCTGTGTAAGATATGCATCTGAAAACGAGTCTTGCCTTTTCTGTACTTTCTTGTCAACAGCAAGATGAGCTACTGCCGACCCTACACTTAGAATCCTCAAACGTCCTCAAATGCCTGGTTTTAGGAATCAAGTGGGATGCCATGAGGTCTAGCCAGGGTTTAATTACAGTGGGGGAAATTACAACTTGTTATTATCAAAGTTATTATATTTATTCATGAGCATACACTATTAGCTTATTTGACTGGTCAGATTAATCAAAACCCAATAACAATCTAATTACAATCCAAATAAACTGTGTACTCTGAAGGCCCTGGTTTTCTTAAACTGGTGTTACTATTTGAGTGCAGTTTCTGTCCAGGTTCTCACCATTTCCATGAGTTTCATCCCACCCCCTAAAAACATGACGACATGTGGATTGGCAGGTGTGAATGTATTTACATCATGCACTATGACAGACTTGCACCATCCAGGGTGTTTCTGAAATCGGCTCTGGATTTAATGATGTGGGTTTAAAGTACTTACTAGGGGGAATGTTGGCTCCAACAGTTTCTTGACCTCGGCTATATCACTCGAGCTCATACTGACTTCTTTGTTTTTAAAAAAAAAAACTGAGATCTAATTCATGATACAGTTTCCATCATGTTCAATAGAGTGCTGCTTTTATCATGGATAATCTAACTCATATTATAGGTGGTGCTGAGCACATGCCTGACATTTGGCATATTATTATTACGTCCAACTGACATGTCTTGGTTTCAAAAGTAAGAAAAACATTCTGATTCAGATTTTGCCTTTACACTATCCTGCCCCGTTTAGGTAATACCAGCAGAGAGAGGGACATCAGGTTCACAACGCAAGCAGACATCACCAGACGGGTGGAAGTTGCCAGGAATACCATTTCCAGGCTGTGGAACAGATTCCGAACAACCGGCTCCACTGCTGATTGCCCTAGGTCTTTAAGGCCATGAGTGACAACGCCAAGAAAGACAGACTGATTTGATAGCGTCATTTGAGAAATCTGCCACTACTACTGCTGCTGGTATTCCAAGGTTAAGTCATTGCACTATTCAACAGCGTTTAGATGCAGCTTGGCAGAATTTCTAATGCTTATGTTTGTAAAAAAAATGTATACATACAACACTTTCTTTATCCATGAGTATAGTTATTATATGTGCTTGATCAGTTGGTCCAATTGTCCAAAATACAAACGATATTTTATCCTGGTTTACATCACTGTCAACCTGACCAGACAGTTACTAAGAAATAATCAATGCAATCATCAGTAAATCAGTAAAAGTGGTTTTGAACCCTTGTCCCGAACCCCCTCCCTGAGGACCCCTCCCCCGCACATCTTATCTCATTTATCTAATCAGCTAATTAGCAGCCATGACTGAAGTCGTGATAGAGCCACTACAGTGTTCAGACCAGGTTCAAGACCCGCTGCTGCACTGAAATGAAGTAATGAAGTAATGCGGGTTGTTGTTTTTCCCCCATAAGCTTCATGTCCAACCACCCACTCACACTATCGGCAAAGTATAAAATTCTCGCCCACAGCTTTTCTTGCTGTTTCCTGCGAAATGCAAGTCGTCTCAACCAGTCAACACAAGTTTTGTTTAAAGAAGCGTCTTCCATTTGTACCGGATGTGTCCATTTGAAACACACCATCAGATCCGTCTGAAATGTGTATTCATATTTGGTTACGTCCTAAACACTTACTAAAGAATGTGCCACCATGTGCTCACTCTGGTCTTATTGATCAGTATAAATGCATTTTTAAGCTCGTTTCTTAATGACTACCCGTCTGTGTGGTGCCTGAATCATCTTCCAAACACCGATTCCTCTACACAGAATGCACTCTTGGCAGCTGTAGAAAGAAGGAAGGTGTCTATTAAACAAATTCATTCATTCATCTCTTCTCCCTGGCGCTATTTAAATCAGTGTTGGTCCCCCCCCCGTCAGTCCGCTTATAACAGATGGGAAGCTTCGTGTCTCACTCAGGTCCATTGTCTCGTCTCAGTGCGGGCTCTCATTTAACTAGCTTACGAGGTGATCCATCAGCGTGGCTTCGCGTGAACATTTACGATCAACCTGAAGAATGTGATCTGCTCTGTCTCGGCCTAGCTGTAACCGGATGAGCTCATAAGCTGGAGCGGCGCTTGGAAGTCTTTGCTATAAACATTTTCACATGCGTGAGGTCAGCAGCTCGACTCGTCTGGCTCTCATTGGTCCCTCTACGGCTGGCAGCGGTGGGTTTTCAGGGGTCCAGGGATTTTATATGGAAATTGCCTCATGTCTCTTATGAGTAATAATAATAAGAGAATTCTTTGACTGTTCAATCATGTTTTTGCCCACGTGCCCGCCTGCCCGCTGGCTATTTACATTAATGAAGCTCTAATGTATGCTGGAATAAATAACGTCTCCAACACTGGACGCTTCTCAACAATGACGGCCTCATAAATGAACACACTCGCCATTGTGGTTTGCTGCTATAAAAGAAACACTTATCTGTTGTGGAAGTCAAACAGAACAGCTAGTGATTATCGGTTTACGATTCAAGACCGAGGGCATTTCAGCTACCTCATTGCATTTTCACTGACACAATTACCCCATTATTAAACTAAAGGCAAGATCTGTTGTTGTTTTTTCCCCCTTTGGTTTAGTGACACTCTGAACATTAAGAATGTTGAGCTATAATATAATCTACAGGAGAGTCAGGTATACTATTTAGGGAAATATTAAATAAATATTTGCTGCATTTGCGTCACTCCTGTAGAGACTCCATATAAAAATATATATAAAATATAAAAATGGAATGATCCATGACAATCGTGTGTATG
>JAQMYK010000004.1:8320856-8333458 GCA_030014345.1 Clarias buthupogon
AGAACATTAGTATTTTTTCATATTTTTGCGTTTTAATAAATATGCTTTAACCTTATGTGAGTTTTACAGTATATATGCACTTTTAAGAAAAAATATTACCCTGTATGTGAGAAATAAAAATGTGACTTTACTGACCTTGATTTGCAACATAAAAATGAAACAACATGAAAAATGTTGAATTAATCACAGTATTCTTGGAAAAACTTATGAAATTTTGAAATTTTTCATTTCCAAGTCCTTCAGTTTAGTCGCATAACGGGTTGAAACCAGCAAGCCATGTCTACTATTTTTTTTAATGCCCACTTTTTTTTTTTCAGTCTCACTTTTGAAAAGAGGAGAAAAAAAAAAGAATCAGAAGCAAGAATATTACCCAGTATGGTAGCAAATCAGCAATGAATACACTGGAGAAAAGAAAACTTAACAGAAGTAGAAAAAAAAAAAAAAAAAAGAGGAAAAATGACATAGTGGGGAGAAAAAAGCTGACAAATTTCTAACCAGACATAAATTCCTACACTTACAATTTGGTGTGTTTAAAAATGAATGCAATGTAAAATGAATCAAACGAATCGTAAAAAATTCAACGTCACCAAACAGTCTGGGCATAAAATCTTCTCACCTGACCGTCCTTTCTTATCCCTTGCATGAAGATCAGCACCTAACTGCAGCAGGGTTTTTATGGTGTCCGTGTGTCCTTCCTGAAAGATCCAACAGACCAGAGAGTAAATTTTCCAAAAGCATTTACCATAAACACTACCATTAGAGACTGTCGAGATTTCCATTTCATATGTAGATTTGTCTAATCTTTTAGAAACTGTTCAAAAAGACTTGACCTTGGCAGCATAATGAAGAGCTGTAAGCTCCATCGCTGTAGCTCGTATATTCACATCGATGCCAAGCTCGTGTACGAGGAATCGCAGTGCCTCTTCTTGGGCTGTTACAGAGGCCTGGTGTAGTGGCTGCGTTCCCAGAATATCTACTGCATTTGGACAAGCCTGGTAAAAATGAAAAATGAAAAATACATACACACACAACTTTAACGTTGGTTTTATTTATTTAATTTATTTAATTGAACCTATTTATTAATTTACTAGTCACATTATCTTATACCTGCTGTTTCTCCAGCAGCAGTTTGGCTACACACAGATGTCCATTTCTCACTGCGTCCATGAATGGTGTAACTCCACAGCTGTCTCTCTCATCAGGCTTATAATCACATCTGGATGAAACAAAAGATCTGTCAGGCTTTTCACTGCTGTTTTCCAACACAATAAAAGGAAATACAAATCTATTACGGATACACAAGATTCATCATTAAAGGTTAAACAACATTAAAGGTGGCCCTGAGAGTAGATTTGTTTTTTTTTTCCCTTTTGGAAGGAGTCTTCAGTGTTAGTGCTGGTATTAATAATAATACCGTAATAATAATAAACGAGAAAATCTTCAAAGAAAAATGGTTTTACTCTGTGCATTTTCTCTGCAGCATACCAAGCTGCAATATGATCTTCAATATGAACTTCAAGAGAAATAAAAGAGAGGCAGACTACTTATAGCTGTTACAACATAATTCATGACAAGAATGTTCCACAACTTTAAATGTTAGTATAAACTTAAAAGTACAATTTATCATACTTATCAAAGTAGTGAGATATATAGTAATTACAATCAAATGTTTTAGTAATTAGAAATGATTCCTGCTTTTAATAATTCTGTAAACTAAGAGGCTTGTGATTAATCAGAAATGAATCCACAACTTGGTGGTGTGGCGTGAGTTGCAAGAAGTAGACATAGAGGTATCACGTTCTCAATACGTAGCATAACACTATACAATTATTTGTACATATTATGCAGTCTTAATGTGATTTCAACAGACTAGAATATCACAATATCAGCCACTGACCTCTCAAGAAGAATCTTGACAACATCCAGACAGCCATGCATAGCTATAACACAAGAAAGAAAGAAAAAAAACACACAAGACATAAGAAACACAAAAAAGATTTTTTTTAAAAAGTTGAATTTATTATCCAACTGTTAAACAGTGCTAGTGGTATTCACTTTGATTAAACACCTCATTTTATCTGGATATCAATTTAGCCTGGAGCCTATCACAGGAGACTTAGGGCACGGGGTGCGGGGTACAACCTGGACGGAGCGCCAATGCATTGCAAGGCACACACATACACTCATACACACACTCATTCACACACTAGAGGCAATTTGGGAGCCTAATCTGCATGTTTTTGGATTGTGCAAGGAAACTCACCAAACATGGGGAGAACATGAAAACTCCATGCACACAGACCCGAGACGGGAATCGAACCCGGACCCTGAAGGTGCGAGGCTACTGTGCCATCTATGTGAACCTTTTACTTAAGAGTAATCATTCATTATAATAGTGTATGGAGTTACATGGCACATATGTTAACTCTTCATTGCCAGTGGCATAAACCAACATAAACACAAAAAGTTTATCTCAACAGGCATTGGCTGACACGGAGACTGAAAGTTGTGGAGAACGAGAAGGTAATTATGGATCGTCTGCACCTGCCTATTATTTCTTTCCTCATTAACATGGTACTATTTGCAGAACCTGACAAAACTTTTATAAGGGTTTATTCCAAAAAGCACTGGCTGACATGGAGACTGTGAGTCATGGAGAATGAGCAGATAATAAGCGATTGTCTCCACCTGGATATTCATTGTCTATGATTTTTCTTTCTCTCATTAGCATGATTCCAATAAGGAACAGAGGTGACATTAGGACGTTATGGCACTTTGCTGACCGAGCTCGGTTCTCCTGTGTCAGACAAACTTAAATGAGACAAACTACGTAGGTATGTGGCACAGATGGCAATCCAGGGTTTTAAGCAGTGAGCAACTGCCACTTATAGAATACTGATATTAAAAGTCTGTTGTATAACACATACAGTGTAGGATTTGTTGCATGGTGATAATTTTAGAAATGACAATCATTTACCAGTCAAATAAAACCCAGCTTCTTATTTAGAAATAATTCTACAAGTTTAGGTCTGATGCCATGGTGTCACATGTATCCTGTATCTTTAATTATTTCATTACTCTATATTGTAATCATAAGAACATGGTTGATTATTGTATTAATATAGTTATAATTTCTGACACTGTAATGGACAGGTCTAAATGGACAGCACACAAGCACTACTGTGATACCAGCGGTATGTAGAGGAGTCCGAAGTGTCTTGCTCTCTGTCCTCCACACTTCCGGCCTGGTGTGCAGAAGGTGCGATATCACTGCAGGATCGCCTTCTCGGCATGCAATGTGGAACGAGTTCCAGCCGTCTTTATTCTGCAGAGACAAGTCGGCACCATGGTCCAGAAGCGCTTTGATAACTACAAGGTTATGGCGTGTGCAGGCCATCATAAGAGGAGTCCTGAAAGCATTAAAAAAAAAAATCTGATGTTTGTGTTATACAATAACTCCGTGTACGAAGGTGTTTTAGAAATTATAATGTCTATTTATTAAACAATGACACAGTTTCAAGTCAAACCAGGACTTTTGATTGTGCGGAATAACGAAGAACTATTAAAAAACGATTAAAAGAGTAAAAACTACTTTTATTTAGGATTGTAGAGGGACGGCTTTATTTAGGACTTTTATGCAGTGAGCTCTGAACTTTAATCACATTGGCCGGGATTATCATTTACAGATGTATGGCCTTCTTTAAAATGTTTACAGTACAGTATTCAAATGTTTGACTGCGGCTAAGAGTCTTATCAGCATACTGTGCTTGAAGTCTTCTGTAAATGTTAATCGGGTTTTACGCCTTCACTCATGAGAAATTTCAACACAAGTCCCAATTTTATAGCAGTTTTATAGTTAACAGGCCACAAAACAAGTTCCTGTTATCCCTTATGTTACTCAGCTGTAAATAATCAATAATTTAAAAAAGCAGCTTGTAACAACAATGAAAAAACACTAAGTGTACAAGGAGTGCTTTATACTGAAGACATTCCTGTGAAGAAAAACTTAATGACTGTCACAAAGCACTGATGTTGTTGACTTTAATAAATCCTAAAGAAACTCTTTACAGAAAATGTAACCATATAATTTATTATATTTTGCTAAACAGTACCTTTTAAATCAGATTACTATTAGACTATATTGTGTGTACAGATGGATGAAAGAAGTACATTGTATGGACAAATGTATTTGGCCAAATCTTTTAATTATTGAATTCAGGTGTTTCAGGCCCCTTATACCAAGTGAAGGGCAATCTTATTGCTTCAGCATACTAAGACATCTTGGACAATGCTATGCTTCCAACTTTGTGGCAACAGTTTGGGGAAAGTTTTCTATTCCAACATGACTGTGCCTCAGTGCGCAAAGCAAGGACTATAAAGACATGGACTACAAAGAGTGGTTTGGTGTGGAGGAAGTGCTGAGGTTCGAAAAACCAAAAAATATTACAGTTTAATAAGTCACTTTTTATGCATATTTGCACACCCCCAGTCATTTCTAAATTTTTACAAATTCCTATTTTTTCTTCTATATTTCTATATTTTGCTCTATTGTTATTATTTCTTATGTATAAGCTTTTATTTTTTAAGGTCACTGGCGGTCGTATAAGCATTTCACTGCATATCGTACTCTGTATGGACTGTGTATGTGACGAATAAAATTTTAATTTGATTTGAATTAATATGAAAGTGAGTCGGTTCTTTTCCGACACGAGTCGGTTCTTTTCAATAAGACATACATTAGCAAATGCCAGTAGCTATATGCGATGTAAAAAATAAATAAATAAAAAAAAAGATTCCAAATTTGTTGCCACAGTTAATTACATGAGATATTGACAATCATAGTATTGTAATTTTTTCCGGTTTAAAAACGACCGTTTGGGAGTCGATTCTTATCAGCGAACCGAGCACAATTATCCGACTCACTGAGAATACCTAGAATTCTCATCATCAGTGAACATAACGCGACGAAAATAAACGGTCTAATAAATGTTTAAAAAAAAAAAAAAAAACTACTATAACTTTTAACTTACCAATCTGCCTTCTTCAGACAGTCAATTTTTGCACCTCTCTCGATAAGATAGCGAACACATTGCTCATGACTCATGGAAGAAGCTTCGTGTAAAGCGCGTTTGTAATCATTATTGTAAAGCTCGACGTCCATATTCAGGTCCTCAACAAAATACTTCACGACGTCTAAATGTCCATGTCGTGCAGCGTAATGTAACAGAGTGTCTCCAGATTTCCCCAAATGTGCATTTATAATTATCTGTTTAATTTCGCTCGTCGCCTCTATTTGCTTTTTAATCTTACACAAATGTCCATCCTGGGTCAGCTTGACTAAGAGTTTACACACGCTTTCATCCGCCATTTTAAAACTAAAGTGTTAACACAAACGTGCAGCCGTCGTTATAATCCATACAAACATATAAGTCACACTAGGTTTCCTCTTAAGGGTATTATAAGTTTAATATTTTGTGTTGTTATATGTGAAGTTAGCAGCAACCACCACACGGTGGAGTGAAAATAGCAGGAGAATTCTTTTCAAAGTAAAACAATATGGCTGACTTAGCTTACTCTTCTCGATGCTAACATGCTAAGTAGTTACAAGACGCCTGTAGTGACACTCTACATGCATTTCTTTTCGTTTTATTTATTTTTCTAAACAATAACATGTACACACACTACCAGTCAAAAGTTTGGACACACATTCTCCTTTACTGTTTTTTTATTTTTATTTTTTTAATATATATATATTTTTTAATCGTATACTAATACTGAAGACATCCAAACTATGAAAGAAGAGATATTGAATTATGTAGTAAATAAAAAAGTGTTAAACAGCCCAGAATGTTTTATATTTTAGATTGTCCAAATTACATTGACTTAGTGGTTAGCACTGTCTCCTTCATCTTCAGGGTCTGTGTTCGATTCCCACCTCAGGTCTGTTTGCAAGTTCTCCCCATGCTTGGTGGGTTTCATCTGAGTATTCCAGTTTCCTCCCACAGTCCAAAGACATGGAGATCAGGCTCATTGGCCTTCACAAATTGCCTGTAGTATGTGAATGTTTGTGTATGTGTCCTGTGATGGATTGGCACCAGGTTGTATCGCACCTCGTGCCCTAACTCTCTTGGTATAGGCTCCAGGATAAAGTGTTAAGCTATAGATGAGGAGATTGTCCTAAATAGCTACTTGTATCTTTGTTGACAGTTTGGCACACTGGCATTCTCTCATCAGATTCACAAGGTAGTCACCTAGAATGGCTTTCAATTCACAGGTGTGCCTAGTCAAGAGTTCATTTGTGACATTTCTTGCCTCCTTAATGTGCTTTAGACCAGCAGTTGTCTAAAGTTCTGCAGCAGAAGGGTGGGTATTACTTTAAGTAATGAAGGTCAGTCAAGTCAAAACATTTCAACAACTTTGAACGTTATCCAAGTGCAGTCGTCAAAACCATCAAATTGGTTACTTATGAGAACTATCTTAGAAGAGGAAGAACAAGAGCTACTTCTGCTGCAGAGCATAAGTTTATTAGCATTACCAGCCCCAGAAAATGCTGATTTAACCTCGGCATCTCAGATTAGAGTCCACATAAATTCAGTCCTTCATGGTCAAATTGTGCCAAAGAAATATTACTTCAGAAGAACAACAAGCAGAAGAGACTTGCTTGGTGTAAGAAACACAAGGACTGGACATTTGATCAGTGGAAAACTGCCCTTAGTTCTGATGAGTCCAAATGTAAGATTTTTGGTTCTAACTGCCATGTCTTCGTTAGACATAAAGTGTGGACAGGCAGTTCCTGAATGTGTAGTTTCCACTGTAAAGCATGGCGGAGGAGGAGGTATGATGGTGTGGAGGGTGATTTGCTGTTGACACTGTTGGTGACTTAGTCAAAATTGAGGCCAAGTTTAACCAGCATAGTTACCATAGCATTTGACAACGACATACAACTAGTGAGAGCATCATTTGTTTTTCAACATGGCAATGACCCCAAACACACCTCTAAGTTATGCAAGAGCTATTTGTCCCACAAGGAGAGTGATGGAATGCTGCATCAGATGACCTGGCTTCCACATTCATCTAATCTAAATCCATTTGAGATGGTTAGGGATGAGTTAGACCTGAGATTTTGTTGGAAAATCATTCCAGGTGACTACCTCATAAGGCTGACTGAGAGAATGACAAGAATGTGCAAAGCTGTCATAAAAGCAAAAGACTGAAAAATTGGTTATATAAAACATATTCTAGTTTATTGAACATGCTTTTGTTGAATACATGGTTTCACATTTTTTATGTCATAATTTCACTGTCTTCTATATTAACATGCATTAAGAAGCTTTTATGAAGGAATTCACCTTCAGGAGCTCCTGCAGACATCGACTGTAAAACCCTGCCATTGTAAGTGTATTTAACCTGAGATGCAGTGTTATTAACATTGTTATTAACTTAAAATACTAGAAAACTATGTGTATATCTATGTGTTTATAAACATAACACTTAAGAAAATACATTGGAATATCTTCTCCTTTTTATTTCCTTCTTCTTTTAAACTAAAAGTTTAATTGAGGTGTTGGTGGATCGACAGACTTTCCCAAGAACACTGGATGTGAACCAGGAACAACCCGAATCATACAGTATGCCAGTCTGCAGGGCACCAACACACATTCACATCCAGGAACGACCTACGCGTATATCAGCATGTTTTCAGGAGGTGTGAGGAATTTAGAGAACTTGAAGGAAAATGCAAACAGACAAAAGAGAGTACAGGCAGTAATAAATAGACTATCTATCTATCCATCCATCCATCCATCCATCCATCCATCTACAGTATAACAAAATCAGTGGAATTTAAATGTTTCAAAGAAGACTCAATCTCTTTGAGAATTTTACATATATCATTTAATATTTAGTCTATTTAGGGCAACAGCCTTTTGTACAGCACAATTTGCATAATTTTTCAATACCGTTTGTGTACAACCACAAAAACCATGACATTAGATTTTTTTTTGTTTGTTTTTCAGTTTACATTGAGTGGAAAACCAGACAGATTATACAAGCATATCTTTGTACAGTCAGCATACATCTTTAGATAATAATCTTAGTTATTTCCCCCCCATAGTCGCATTGTCTTTCTTTTTGTAGAGCAGAATCTGGACACAAAAATAATATGAACAAATCACCAACAAAACATGCAACATCCAAAGTGAGTACATCACGGGTGTCCTGATACTACCAGTGTGAACAGGGTCAAGTGTTTCAACACAGTTTGTCTGTGTCTGTTGTGCAGGTTGGGTCAGCTTGGTCATAGGCAAGCGTGGAGATTATCTTTCCACTTAAAACATGTTTTCAAGAGCATCATGAGAGTCTTGCTCACTCCGCTGCTTGCTTTCACACATGCTTTGTACTGAACTGGAAAATTAACAAAAGATCCTAAGTGTATAAAAGAAAGCTTGTTTTTATTTACAGGATAAGAAATACTCCTTTTTTAAATATGCTAGTGATGAAGTGGGGAAAACATGCACTGACTCTTTAAAGGAGAAACATGATTACATATGGATATTATTATTTGGATAGAGAAAACATATGCATGGACTATTGTTCATAGGAGCCGTTGGTGCATAATGTGTTTGTACATGACCGTTATAAAAATATTTCATACATGACATGGCGGATAAACTTTAAGCTAACTGACATGATTATGTTTAAATGTGAAAGCGGCTCACGAGACCTTTGTAAACACACAGTGTACATCACCAACCCCACACTACATGTCGATATTTATGTTAATGTATGTACATGGAATCTTTAATGGAAACTAACTCTTAGATGAAATGTAAAGGTTTGATGTTGTGTTATTTTTTTCTGTTAGTGCGGCATAACATAAAATAATTCTTATAGCAGTAACATTTTAAATAATCAGCCGTTAAATAAAAAAATAAAATGAACCAAAAGAGCATACATAAAAGCATAGAAAAATATAAAAAGAGTTCTTATTCATAATGCTTTCTCTGACACATAAATAGTTGATATAACAGATGCATTGAGGTTGCATAGAACTGCTTACATCTTGTGGATATGGCCAAAATATGGCACAGATTAAAAGTTCCTTGTAACCAGGCATCCATATTTGTATTCCTGGACCAAACGAACTTATGAGTCTGGTTTTGATATATCCAGGGTAATGACTATAATGACTATGGCATCCACTAATCAAGACTGTGAAAGTTGAAGTAGTTAAAAAAATAAATGAAAAATTAAATTCATTTGAAGGAAAAAAAAAAACCTGGCACATTATGTAAGTGTACACTTCTGCATTTAAAATATGGCAACAGACTCTCAGAAATTAATAAAGACACTGAGTATAACTGGTTTGATATTCAGTAAACAAAACTGACCCAGTCCTTATTTTAACATATGCCAAGATGACCCTTTCAGTACATATTATTTTCTGAACAATATAATATTAGGCTCATTATTTAAATGTGTTGGATGATATTTAAACAATAATATATTTTATTATTAGAAACAAGACAGCTTTATATTCCTGAACTTTCCATCCACCATTCATTTAATTTTAATTGTTATTTAAGTAAAATATGTTGTTATTTAACAATCAAATATATAACATTTGGTTGAAACAAATTCAATACGGCCAAACAGACTAAAATGCTAAGGAGCCAATATTAAATCTAACTTTAATAATGATGGATTGTCTGTGTGTGTGTGTATAAATATATATACTGTATATATAAAATTTTTATTTATTTATTTATTTATTTATTTTTAATTGGGGTGTTCAAGTCAAACTGGGACTTTTGATAAAATGAAATTTCTTTAAGTTGAGAAAGTAAAAAAAAATTCTTAGTGCGAAGTAAAACTTTCCAATTTAAACAATGTAAAGCAACTGAACATTCAAGGCCAGATGTCTGTGAATGACAATCTCGCTAAGGTGGCTTGGAGCACACTGCAGTAGTTTTAGTAAACATTCAGTGAGTGGAGAACCTGATCCATAAAAAAAATCATTCACGAACATCCATCGAACATTACAGGACCGTTATAAAAATATTTCATACATGACATGGCGGATATGGCAGTTATCTCCATATCACCAGTACAATTCTGACCTTACTCCGAACCATTTCCACATGTTTGGGCCAATAAAGGAGTGCCTGGGAGTATACTGAGAAGACTTTCTACCTTGATGGTCAAGCTTTTTTTCATTCAAAAGTCCTGGTTTGATTAAATGCCCCTAGTGTATATATACATATGTGCGCACACACACACACCCATCAGCCAACCTAAACATTGTACCTAAGCTATAAATTTTCATTATATTTTAAAATAGCTCACTGTATTTAGTCTGGGAATTTTGATTAAGTGACAATTTAGGGAAATGGGGGTAACAAGAATAGACATGGCAACACACGACTGGGAAAATCGCCTACCTGCCACCTCTAAATAATCTTACACCATGGAACATTACATTCAAGACATGCTAGAGACAAAGTGCAAAAACGTCTATGAGAATAATGCTGGACTTCACAATTTTTGCCTGAACATTATCTTTAGCATCCTATGGCAACATTCACCTTTAGAAATAACGAGAGGAGTCTGATTCACTGTGTAAGTTTATGACATAAGTGAAGCAAAAGATTCTTCTCCGGTAGATAATAATCCAGACATAAAACCAGACCAAACCCTTTTTTTTACAAAATTGTTAATTTTTAAAAGGATGGTCTACCTCAATCGAATTTAGATCGAACCGAATGTCACAAAGGCGTTGGTGTCACTTCCGCGCAAGCAAATATGAGTAGATACCAGCCAAACGTATTTCCACAACACCACGTAAATCAGATTTCAGCTATTTATATCTATAAAATATCTCAAAATATAGCTTAAACCCACTAATATGATCTCTTCTTTCCACACATTATAACATCTGAGAAAGAAAGTGAGAGAGAGAAAGAAGAGTGATAAATGTGTTTCTAATAATGACTCTAAATCTATCATACAAAAATAATATAATAATAGTTTTCATCTACCTTCTGCAAACAATCATAAATTAAATCCATCTGAGAGTGATACTTAAAGTGTATTGATACCGTACATACTTTCTCTATGTGTGGCGCTCCACAACCTGAACTTGGCAGTGAGATGTCCAAAAAATGCAATGTGCGAAGAACGAACGTGACATATTCATTATCATCCTTTTTTTTTTTTTTTAGCCCAGGTTAATTTATGTTGATACAAATATGTGCACAACACACACACACACACACGCACACACACACACACACACACACACTGTGAGTGAGCCTTGTATTTGAGTGTTTGCTTGTACTGTATATGTGTGTGTGTGTACAGATGTATGGAAATCAGCTCTACACTTACACACCCCTTAATCCTAGTTTTCTCTATTTAAAACTCTGTGTGTATGTGAGAGTGTGTGTGTGTGTGTGTGTGTGAAACTACAGTGCTTCATCCTGCTTCCTCTAGGATTGGATCTGAGCTGTGGTGGCTAGCAGCTTGTGCCAGCTGACCACTCGTTTCCGCAAGTCCACCTTGTCCAGCCACACGTAGGCCTCACCGATCAGAGTCTTCTTTACAAACTTGCCCCCATTTGATACCAAGAAGAGCTGTATGTAGAAAAAAAGGCAGAGAAAGGCAACCGATAAGACCCTTGTGTTCTGTTCATTGCTATAGTGATCGATAGCCAAGTAGGTACAGTACAGCATTCCCCTGGAACCACATTTTAATTGACCAATCATTGTAATCTGATGTCATCTGCGTCCTCCTGTTCCTCTAACTTAAATGTTTCACCCAAATGCACCAACCAGTAAATCTATTAATCTATGCACCTTGCAGGAAATGAGTCAGTCACAGGAGGCATGGAGGCTATCCCAGGGGATTCAGGGCACTAGATGGGATATACCCTGGACGGGATGCCAATCCATCACAGGGCACAAGCATGAACACACTCACACTTCCACATTCACAGCCTAATCTTTATGTCTTACGAATATGGGAGGAAATCAGAGTCCTTGGAGAAAACCCACCAAGCATGGGCTTTGAACCCTTGACCCTGGAGGTGCGAGGCTGCAATGCTAACCACTATGCCCATGTGCCACCCTTTAAATTATCCAAAAAACCTTAATTGTAATAATTCACATGCTTAGAAGTCATTCTGGATATGTATGTGAGTGTGTATGCATTTGAAATTAGAGACGTCAAGATATTAGATACAGAAGCAATGCATAACATTAAAATTCCCTTAACTGACCTTATTGAAGTGATAAGGTTATATAAACAAGACTACTGCATCAAGAGAGAAATCTATAGTTTGATGCAAAAAGTTCAAGAAGGGGGAATAAGTGCGCATAGCTTGTGTAACGTTGAAAAAAAAGGGATTTTGTATACATTACTAATACATATAAATGGGTGGGATAATGGTTGGCACTGTGGCTTCACACCTCCAGAGTCAAGGATTCGATTCTCACCATAGGTCTTTGTGCGTCTTTGGAGAGCAAAGGTTGGCTATTTTGAAGAAACTAGAATATAAAACATGTTTTCAGTTATTTCATCTTTTTTTGTTAAGTACATAACTCCAC
>JAQMYK010000004.1:8340417-8353595 GCA_030014345.1 Clarias buthupogon
GCAAACTCCATGCACACAGAGACGGGAATCGAACCCGGACCCTGGAGGTGCAAGGCGACAGTGCTAACCACTACACTTAATTTTCATTCATGTTTTTTTTACATGTTTTGTTTGCACATCTAGCTTCTTTCTCTCCTTCTCTCTCCTGTACATAGTAAGTCAACTAAATCTAAAAACCATAGAACATATTAGAGTGCATTAATTGCACTACTGTAATTCTGTCTGTTACAGAAAAGGATTCAACACCTACAGCAGAGTATTCATCCGTACAAAAGATTTTAGCACACTTTTAGCAGTGGTGTACATACACACATTTATAACGCACTACAGACCGCTACAGTGTAAGCGTAAACATTTAAGTCATCATCTACTGACATAAAACTCTGAAGAACACATATATACAAAGCAGACTGCACAGAACAGCAGCAGAAACATTTACACACAGAAGAAATCATTCATTAGTAAGTGTATTAGCTACTTGTGTGTATCCTACATAATCGCGTTAGGCTAATTCTGGCGTGATGTGTTTAATTCTATTTAAATTGCTGTTAATTGCTGTTTATCTTGTTTGGGGGAAAATGTGAATTTTAATTTCCTTATTACGTTTACAGAGCTGTTGTGCCTTGCTGTTGAGTGATGAGTGATGGTGTGGAGTGAAATGCATGATTTCGGTCTTGACACATAATTCATGCACACAGCCTTCTCTAAGCACGCTCCTCAACACCGGCTCCAAGTGCTTCACTAACACCAGGGATGAATAAAAATGTAAGTATATAGTATATAGTAAGTGGAGCTGCCGGGTCATGTGACCCAGCTAATACAATTTTATTCATCTGGTTTCAGTGAAGCGTGTTGATGGAATGTAGAAGAAGGCCGCATGGCTTGTTGCATGGCTTGTTGCATGAATTATCTGTGGAGTGTCTAGCTCTCTTCATCTCTCTGTAGATGTGCGTTAGTAACCCAGCATCCTCTTTTTCTCGTTCTCTCTCTCTCACCTCTATCCGGATGAGGCCTTTCTTCAGACATGGCTTTGCGGAGGGTCAGATGACGGCCTTCAGTGATCTCATTGCCCGGTGTGTTGGACAGGGCTCTCTGTATGGTGAGCACACCTGCTACGCTGTGCCTGTGTTGCCTCAGGGAGAGGCTGCCAGTTTGGACTGGGTAAGGTTGGGGGGTGAAGTCCCGTATATAAAAAAAAAAAAAAAAAAAAAAAGGAAAAAAAAAGAGAAAATAAAAGAAACCCAAAATATTGGAGGAAAAGGGACGAGGAAGGGGTTCAAGGGAAGTTAGGAAAAGGGCAACGAGATGGAGACTCAGAGTATGAACTCTGTACAACATTGAAACCACTAGCTTTTTACTGTACTTTAAAAAGTCACATGCAGCCACAGTGTGTGCCGTCCCTTGCTGAGGTGGCAGGTAGGGGGCGTAGCGCGTCCACTGAGGTGCATCGTGGGCCGGCAGTAGCCATAGGAAGCGTAGGCGGCGGATAGAGAAGATAGGAAGGGTGGTTGTGGAGCAGAGGCCACATGCACAGCCGGCTTGTCGGTGCAAAGAACAGCAGAAAAAGCTGGGTCAACTGGGACATGACCAGTTGGGACAATGAAAAGGAAAGGATTGGAAAAATGGAGGAGTCAGCGGAAGTCTGGGAGCAGTTGGCAGCAAAGAAAACTCCCTTATTGCTGGCGAGGAGGGTCCCATTGCATCTCTGGCTAAACCTAACTGGATAATAATAGGGCTGAACCCAGCTATTTTTGCGTCTTAGTTACTGCAGCAATCAGCTCTGCTCATGCAGGCAAATGATTATGGCCCCAAAATGCTTACCAGGAGTCAGGGGACTCGACAAACTGGGTCAGATAGTCTGGAAGTGATTGACAGTCGGATCCGAGGTAGTTTGAAACCTAACTAGTGACGTGCCTTAGTGTTATTATCGATTAATTTATTAATAAAATCCTAATAAAATTAAATGTATTATTTTTTATTGTAAAAAATAAAATGGATTTTTTATAGCTTTAATGGACACATTATTTATTTTATTCCTAGACTACAGTTAAGATCCACCATTGCTTATCAGGTTGATGATATTTTATTTTTGTGGAAATGATTTGACTTAGTATCGATTCTCTAACATGAAATAGATCGCTAACGGAGCACGAATGCTTTAAACAGGTATTCATTAAGTGAACTGGCTCTCGTGCAAGTGTGTATGTGTGCAGAGTAGAGATGTGTCTCCAACACACAGGGCAAGAACATATAAGAGAGGAAGCGGTGAGGTGAACAGACTGTGACCACATGAGGACCAGAACAAGGGAGAGAGAGAATCCAAAAATAATATGTATATACATATATAAATATAAAAAAAAGAGCAGGTAGCAAAAAAAAAAAAGAAAAACAAAAGGAACAGAAGGAAGAGCAGATGAGTGTGAAGGCAGCCATGCTGTGGGGGCTTTATTTGCGTCGTTTACTTGGTTGGAGGCGATGCTGTTCGCTGGCAGCGTCAGCTGTTGCCATGGTGTCGTCAGGGTGTGCCCGGGATGCGCCACTTTTGCCGTGAGCGCGCGGGGTTCCATGGGAGCGGGTTTGGCCCTCGGAGGGAGACGGCTTCGACGTGCTGGGGCTACTGTGAGATTTCTCAATACTGGGAACCTGTGTGTCTAAAACAACCAGAATATATACGATGCTGAACTTCCTGTTTTCTGCTTTCCTCCATTCGCCTGAAGAATTGCTTTGAGTTCGAGCTACAATTTATCATGTTATTTATTTAATACTGTTTATCGAAGTTTCATTTTATATAACGTTAATGTGATGCTTTAAAGTTCAGTTACATTAGTGAGCGTTTATTTGTTTGGCCAAACCCGGTCTCACTGTGTGTGGGGAGATTAAGAAGGAGAGCCTGTAGAGAGTGTAGTGGTATTATGAGCTATACGCATGCACAGTGAAATCCACTATGTTGAATTTACCCCACAGTGTGCACGTAGACATATTTAAACACTACAGGTTGTTAACTGTGGGATCAGCGATTTTGCATTAAAATAATAATCCCTCAATAAAAATCTTCAGATGTGTGTTTTTCTTTGTTTTAAGAATAAGAGCACGATTTTGAAATCAGTTAAATCTTAGACTTGGATCATTTGGAAGAGTCCATGTGCATGTTGTTACTAAAGGCGTGATAACGTTTCATTTAATAAGCACGTTAATCAGGACAAGGGCGCCAGTTAGTTTCTTTATAAAATTAGAAAAGGTTCACGTCCTTTGCGTTAGTGTTCATATCATCTTATAAAGTCACTGCGTCCGTCTTTATTTCAGCACTGTGGATTTACTGTGCATATGGAAAGAGTATGGAGCCAAAGCTATGACGAATGAGTCATATAGGCTGGACACACATTGATAGAGGAATGGCGGGACAGAGGACGGGGACAGGAGAATAGCAAGGACAGTAAACTAGAAAGTTCAAGTCTAAGTGGGAGTGATGAAGAGGAACGTTAAAGGAATCCAGGGTTAAAAATGAATACTGTGCAGAAATTACCCTTGGCAGGATCAGGGAAGATGCCATGGCTGCGACTCTTGATGACAGAGGATTTAGGTGAGTCCTGATTGCTGTGCCCAGATGTTTTGGGTGAGTGTCCGCTGGACACTTTGGGCGAGCGTCCCTGGCCTGAGTGTGAGCGCCGGTGGTGCTCTCCTTCACACTGCTCCTTAAGCGGAAGCCAGCGTGGCATGTTATCCAGCTGAGCAGTGTTGGACAGGTCTATCAGCACCTAGAGCATGTAAACACAACCTGGTTACATGGTGCTGGAGTTGGCATTGTGTCTATACATGTGTGTGTCTGTGTGTGTGTGTGTGTGTATATATATACAGTAAAATGGTTGATTTCCCACCTCTCCCAGGAAGTCATTGGAGGAGCTCTTATCATAGTCCCATACACTGACCTCTAATGTCTTCTTCCTCAGCTAAATACATACATACACATAGAACAGAGAACATCACCTTTATCTACTGAACAGATTTATCTTATTAATGTAAATATCTTCAAAGGTTTAATACATGCAGAGGTGTAATACAATGCCACCGTATGGTGTCTGTTTAGTATGTGGCTGAATTTAAACTCAGCATGGCTGTGGCCTAAACCAGATCCTCTATCCATTATGCCATGTAGGCCCTGAAACAAACAGTCCGAGGTAGGAATGCCAACAAAGTCAGCATGGTCTGTGAGTTCTGTCAGTTCCTCAACCTCAGCTACAAGTCTATGAAGTCTATGTCTATGTTCACATTATTATCATAATTCAGATTTTTTTTTTTTGGTCAGTTTGGATTTGCCATGTCATGACAGTTTTTTATCTGACTCTAATGTGGATGGATCTGTGGTCTGAGAGGGCATGCATGCATACATGAGTACGTCTTTGCTGGCACCGTCTGGGTTAAAACACATCATATTTGTGTGGTCACTCATTCATTTCGAGCAGGGATGCTATTGTAGCAAAAAAAAAAAAAAAAAAAAAACGTGCTTGAGATTTTCTCTGGAGGACGGCAAGCAACTGTATTTGTTGAGCACTGAGCTATATTTAGCAGTTTTAGCACCTATTGCTAGCACTGCTATGAAATCCCCATGCTACCGGTGCTGACTGATGGCGTCAGTGCTCTGCGCATGCACAAAGGCAAAAAGTCACATGACTTCCGATCTGATCGTTCTCTTTCAAGTCGCATGACTATGTATCCGATCTAGGACCATATATGAAAGTGACTGAGATTCGATCTGAAAAACATCAGATTTGTGCATTCTGACAATAATAACAAAAATAAATTACTATTGACCCGTTCATTGCGTCACAATCCTGATGCACACCTTTAGTATCGTCCTAACACCCTGTTAACATTTCTGGCAATAAATAAATACTAACTATATAAAGCATATAAAAAAAATGATCAAAACGTCAAGCAATAAAAGGTAAAAAATCCAGATGGTCCAGTTGAAAAAGTCAGTTCTACACACTTCCCTTCCTTCTGTTCTCTCAATTAATACCTCTTTGCCTCGCCTCAGCAATCCAGCAGCACTGAATCAGTCAGGGCTGTCATTACTTGCCTCCAAAAGCTAAGGAGACTGAAAAGAGCTTTTTTGGCTTAATTAAGCTAAAGCACTTCTGGGAGCCTGGAGTCTGGTCCCTGTTCACACCAAAGCCAGCGATTCTCTCTGAAGAGCTCTCTTCTAATTGAGACCTCACTATCGTGGTGGGCTACAGATTTTTTGAAAGCTCACATAATGTGACTGCCTCAGTTTTGAAGTCGGTTTTAGAGCCTTGGGCCTTTTCCCCCCTCTCAAATTCATTGAGTAGATACCTTAGATTAAATTGTTCTGCTTCGTTATAGTTTCAAACTATAAAGCTTATAATACAATAAATATATAAAGGACGTGTTCACATTTCACATTATTAAGCTTAAATGTTAGGAGTGGAAGTATTGGGCTAAATCATTTATTATCATGGTACGCAAACAAACCCTGGACTTCAGCATCAGTGGAACATATGGAATAGTTACAATACAAGTTCGCTAATGCTGTAATGCATAATAATGCAGACTGGTACAGTATTTTACTGCACTACTGATTAATATGGAGCTTGCACTATGTAAGGAATAACACACATCACATTACACTACAGTTAGTTTTGACTGAGTAATCCGATTGGACGAGAGGCATTCTACTAGTGGTGATATAGAGCATAACAGCACTGTGATATTTAACCATACACTATGTATCACTCATGTCTTAGATGATCAAAGGCACTTCTTAGTGTGTTGAACAATACACTAGCTTTTCATTTTAAGCTATTAGCGATCCAATCCATGAAACCTGTGAAGTTAGATGATATTCTAAAGAGGAATTAGTGGAAATATCTCGTTAATTCTCTTCAAGTTCTTAGGACTGAATTTAAGAAGCTAAAACTACCTCATTCCGTTATTACACTAAAAGTCGGTCACTGACTATCGGCCCTTTAGCTACGCCAGATGTGTTTAGTTAGTTCTGCCAGTCGAGGAAGGATATGTTTTAGAGAAGCAAAATAACTTATAAAGAAACAAATCATAAGTTGTGCTGTTGTACTGAATATCAGCTCGGCTGTGATGCGGTCGTAGATATCATAGCCATACTGATGAGAAAATTGTAGTTGTAATTTAATAATTAAAATTTTTAAATGCTTTTTCAAAGCACTGACACTGGAAACTTATTCCATGAATAATAAATAAATGTCTCCTTATGATAAACATTAATATTAAATACAACAATGTATTATTAATGCAATATAATTTTAGAAATACATTGATAATGCGCATATTGATGAACACGTTTTAGAGATAATAAAAAACAAAAACAACTAAGACTGTATACAGGATTTTTTCCCCCGAGAACTTGTCTCAGTAAACATCAAGACAGTGGATGGTTCACCTGCTCCAGATGGATGTTCTTGTAGATAACAGTTTGATTCCACTCAGGGTTCAAGCTCTTCTGGACATGTTTGGATCTTCTTTTGCTCTCGGCGCTGCAATCAGATTACACACCACAAGGGGTCACTCCAGGGTACAAATCGAGGACCAAAACAGCCATGTACATTTACTTCTGGAGTGTAACACCTCACATCACTGGACAATGAGTTGCACATGGTCCAAGGCACAATATAGGCCTACAGCGACCTATACTTTGTATATAATATGAATTTTTATGAAGTATGAAAAACAGCAGAAGTCTAGTGACCTTTAAAAGCAATGAACATGACTAATAAAGAAAGCAACTTAAGGCTAAAAAACAAACCAAAGACACTTTATTGAGCCATTCAGATGTGCTGTATCTATAGTGCTATGGAACTGAGAAAAGAATCTGATGGTACTGTAGGACGGAAAAACATACCTGGCATTCTGCACAACCATGACCTGACTGTAGGGATCCGGCATGCAGCAGAAACAGACAACAATCCATAAGGCGTGTGTTGCTGTGTGACAATGTGTGTGTGTGTGTGTGTGTGTGTGTGTGTGTGTGTAAGCCAGAAAGAAAAGCAGAGAAAATAAATGAGCGAAACACTGTGGCTAGCATGGTCCATGCAACTACTGCAGGTAAATTTCTGAAATTGAATGCATGTGTGTAAGTGTACAGTATATAAGTATGTGTGTTTGTGCACTGATGCTTATGCAGGAGCCCATGCGTTCATGCCCAAGTGGAGCGTAGCAATAGCGTTGCTGTAATCTGCAGGCTCAGTACACGTAGGGCTGTGATAGCTGGTAATAGGCCTAACACAAGCATACAACACAATACCAAACGCACAACTACACAATCACTGAGGACAGAGGAATTCTCAAGTTACATATAAAACAAACAGACATATTGATTTTTCTATAATAGTTCTCTCTCTCTCTCACTCTCACTCACACACACACACACACACACACACACACACACACACACACACACAAATATACACACGCACATTGATTACATCATAATGTACTAGGCTTTTAAACGGTTCTTTTGCTGATTTAGTGCTAATTGTAATTGTATACAATTGAATCCCATTAGCTGTTAAGGGCAGTTTTAGTTTTTTTTATACCAAGTGTAAACAATTTTTATATTAAACTGAGGAAATTGATAAAATAATTAAAACTAATTTAGACATAAAAAAAACTGATTTTAAATAATATACTTAATATGTAAGTATTAAGTAAGAGGTAAAACATTATGGGATGTGCTGGTATAGAAAAAAAATCAACAACAAAGATGCGGGATGTGGCCTGACCCTGAATTGGTTAACAATTAAATTTATGTGTTCATCATATGTTCATTCATTTTTGTATTTTTGCTTACAATTGATCTATTCTTGTTGCATTTAATGTTTTAGAATGTTTACAAAACAAGTTTCTATTCTTATGTGAAGTCATAGCAGATACATAAACAATCAATTAAAAAAAAAATTCCTGGAAGTTAGAAAGAGAAATAAACATGCAGCAAATGCTATAGTACTGTAAAAGCTGCCGTTACAAAAAATAAATAAATTAATATTTATTTAATTAATAAATTAATAAATAATTAATTAATAAACGCTTACAGATCAATCCGGTTGTAGATGTAAGTTATAGTATAACAGGCAGGTAAACTTGTAATAAGTATCACCTTTTTCATTATAACTTTTATCAGTCTCTTTCAAATGCTCTGAATAGCTATTGAACGCACTTCTTCCGCTTGTTATATTCACCCCTTTAGAACCCAAATGCTGACACTGCTGATACACAATTAAGTTTTAAATTATTTTAAAAAAAATATATATATATTTTTATAACAATACAAGGTTCAAACCTTTATGCACATTTAACCTTTACACAGCAAATAAGTTTCATCGACCCTTTAATGCTGTGAAACAAATGGTCTTTACTCTTTAACTTACCCTCTCCCAGGCAGCAGGTAGACTTTAACGAAGGGGTCGGAGTAGCCGTTGTTGTCCCGCGGTGCCAGGTTCCGCGCTTGGAGAACGTGAACGATGAGGTTTCCCAGCTGCTTGTCATAATTGATTTGAAGCTACAAAAGCAGATCAGATCAGACGTGAGACAAAGCACAGTACAATCTGGACACAGGGTTTAAAATCAAAGTAGCAAATGAATAGGATAGTACTACAATCAAAGCTTCACCTGGATCTCTCCTGTGATCGGGTGAGACGGGGTCTTTGCAGCTTCTGAGGTCTGGTCAAAAGATATAGATAAAGTAGGTGTGTAACACTGTTCTTAGCTTTTAGCGTTTATTTAAGCAGACTGTACATGCCTGACTGTGTGTGTGTGTGTGTGTGTGTGTATCAGCACCTTGCTGTGGCGTTTCTTGCTAACAGAAGGTGAAGCTGGCTGCCCGGGGCTTGGCACAGAGCTGGAAGCTCCTGAAGCCGAGGATTTGTCCAGAGCGGTCAGAGAGGAGGCTGTAGAGCTCGGCGCCTGCTGCTGAGACACCTTTTGCAGCTCTGCAGCTAGTTGCTTGGGGTCAACACCTGGAGAGCGTGGCGGCCGTTCTACACAGAGCATGGACAGAGCTCAGTAAAAAAAATAAAAAATAATAATAATAATTCATATATACAGTACATATTGTACATGTCCATTGTTTTCTAAGGAACTGATTTGGTCTCTATCCAAGTCTCCCCTGCCCATATGTAACATTTAATACTCTCCTACACCCGTATCCTATAATGATTTATAGTTTAATTCCACTATCTGATGTCACCCAGAAGCGAACGCATTCCCTTAGAGCGCTCTAAAGGTTTCTTTCCTCATGTCATCTCAAGAGTTTTAACTTAATTCTGTCCTCACATTATGGATCTAAATCTTGTGACAATGTCTGTTGTTACAAATAAAGTATAATGGACATTTGAGCAAGAAATCTTTCACCTTTTCCTGTCCTGAAAATATGTAAAACAAAAAAACTGACAGTAACATACTGTATGATAGAAGTATATAAAGATGTTTTTTATCCCCTGCATTAATATCGATCATGTTCATGATTTGTTTATATTAAGCTGTAAATTTCATACAAACACGTAAACATAGCTTATAGCCCTCATCTATACTGTATGTATTCATATATATACACACGCACACACATCCTGCTCAATTTTATGGACATTACCTGTTCATATTCCTGCATATATTCTTATACAGTACAATCATATAATTTAAATCCTTATTTGAGGAATTCAGCAACTGCTTTTTGCTTTTTACAGTATATACTTTGTGTAAGCCTGGTATTCACTGTACAGTACGTTCAGTGTATCTAAACATATCTTTTAGTTTTGTGTTCTAGTTCATTCCACGTCCTGGTTTGGACCCCAGATTCCATTCCTTATTTCTGATTACGGATTGATCGGGTTGAACTTTGCCTCTGCTTGTTCTTTTGTTTTTTCTTTCTCCATGGACACTGATGTCAAAATTTTGGATTTGCCATAATACAGTATATTGAAACTCTCCATGTATCCGGTCTTGCAGCAAACAATGAATAAACAGTAGTTTGTACAGACAGTGAAAATCGTCACAGATGAGCACATTTTAAATACCTGCTTTGGTTTGCTCATGAAGGTCTAAGTGGGAGCCCTCTGAATCTGACAGCATGTTCACATCCCTAAAACATAAATACATGAGATGAGGGTTAAAGTCAAAATCCTGACGGATTAAACAATAACGGAACAATTCATATTTAAAAAGACTCTGGTACTTACAGTCTGACGCAGAGCTCTGCTTCGGCACATTGCTGACTGACCAGAGCCTGAACCTCCTCGTAGGTTTTACTAGACAGAGAGATGCCATTCCACTCCAGGACCTGCATTCCTACACAAAGACATACATGCCATTAGTGATACGTAAGTCCACATTTCTTAAAAGAGCCACACCACATCACTCTATGATGCCACACACACACACAAACACTAAGGTCTAGAAAAAAAATCAGTGCAGGCCACAGCAACCTCAAACTCAAACGTAGGCTCCAACTCGGAGCACTTACACAGGTGAAAACGAGTCTTGAGGTAGGCCAGGTAGGCCCTCTTTGTACGCCGAAGTGCTCCCACCCTGCGGTATAGCGTCGGCATGCCTGCGGGGTCAGCGCATGACGTAGTTAATGCTCACAGACTTAACATGTGCAGCCACTCAAAGCTGCGGAATATTAACTTAATGTCCTGATCACACCTCTTTAACACTATCGTTTGCTGCTTAAGCCTTAGTGTTTAGCATCGAGTCAGTGCGCTGTTGTATCCATGCCGACCACACGCACCTCTAACACTCACACACAGCGCTGAAACATTTGACATTTGCTACATGGGTGGAATGTGATACACTGGGAAGGAGCTCACGCAGCATAGAGGCAAATGTTATAGCGAAAGGTTAGATTTCATCTCTGCTTTTAGGCATGAAGCTACGAGTGAATGATGAAAATTTTTTAAACAGTGAATTTATTACAGTTCATTTCTGGTGGTTCTGAAAAATGAAATATGCATAATTCTAGGCTGTGGGTTACTGATCAGAAGGTTGGGGGTTCGAGCCCCAGCACTGGCAAGTTGCCACTGTTAAGCCCTTGACCCTATCTGCTTCAGGGGGTGATCTGACCCCAGCTTCCTAACGGGGATATGCAAATAAAAATATTTCACTGTGCTGTAAGGTACATGTGATAAGTAATTTAATTATTATTATTATTATTTAGCCATAAATCTAGTCTTTGGATGATTTTGGAAATATTTTTTTTTATTTTACTGTAGCTTTTAATAAAACAAACAAAAAAAAAAAAACGAACAAATAAACAAGCAAAAAAAACAAACAAACATCTAGTGTACCTAAAGTTTTTCTGGAAAACAGCTTTAAAAAGTCATGTTGTGATTTCTTGTGTTCCCCGTGTAGTATAGCGGAAGATCATTTTACACGGGCTCGGGCCTTGCTCGGGCTTGCGCGGTAAATAAGTGGTCATGTGATGCGTTTCGATTAGAAAGATGCGAAGATGGATGTTGAGGAGGTGAAGTCTGAGGTGTGGAAAAGTTTTGACCATGTGCATAATGAGAATAATGAGCAAGTGGGTTATGTAAAATGCAAAAAATGCAGCATTCTGTTAAAGTACGACAGCAAAACGACAGGGAATTCCTTGCTAATAAGGCATGTTGATCGTATAGGCTATAAATGGGTTCGGGCTTTTAAAAACCTGTCAATCAAAATGTACTTGAAACAGGTGCAGATGATGACAGATGATCAGGTTGGTGATTAGTTTACTGGTGATGCTGAATGCTGAGTGGTTGGAACAGACGAGAGGGGAAATGAGGTTGCTGCTGAGGTTGTTACATAAGCAACCAATTTTTAAGTAATATCATTAGGTACTTTGCAGACTGTCACTGTAAAAACATTTGTTCCTATTTTTATCATTTAATCTACATCATATAATGTATTTTACTATGAAGAAATGCAGGGTGGCTCAAGATAAAGAAATGCAAGGTGGCTTTGCACAGTACTGTATATTATAATGGCACATAAATGTAAGCTTTTATTTATTTATTTAAGGTTATATTGTATGACAAGAATGAGAACTAAGGGGAACTTCAAACATCAATCAAAGATAACGTAATGGCTGTGAGTGGACAAGTTGAGTACTGCTTTAGCATAAAATAAAGATAAAAAAACAATGATTGACGTGATGACCAGAAAAAAACCCAGCTGTTTGCTCAGGTCTCATAAAAAAAATAAAATAAAAAAAAAGCTCAAGCACAGATAGAGCCACCGATAGAGACAGCGCTTTTCCTCTCTCGTTCTACAAGATGCATTTACAGCATGCAGCACAATGGGCAAAGCCAAAGCAGTCCTAATTTACAGTTCCCTTGAGTGCAATCTTGTGCCAGGAGAAAGGCACATCATTAGTATTCCCTGTCAGCTACAACTGTGATCAATACAGGTTGCAGAATTTACAACGAATAAAACAGCCCACAAGAGGTATTTCCAGGGTGAGAACATTTCCAAAATAATGATTATACCATAAATTTTTACCGTCTTCGAAAAAGTCCTGGATGGCCAGGTAGCAGTGGTGGTGCTACTGACTTCTGTGAACGGCAATCAAAGCTGAGCTAGGGTACTAAAGTTTAATGACTATAATTAAATTCAAGCTCCATGAAATGATATTTAACTATTCAGTCTGATAAATCATGTTAACAGACAACTCTTAGAGCTTTGCATGTTCTGTGAATGCTTATAGCTCATTTCATTTCAAAACGTGGATTCTTATTCATGATCTCATCCCTCATTACATGCTCCTTTATGTACCGCTTTCCCCTGATAACGCTTTCCTGCCAGCCATCTGTGTTGTGACAAGGTGGTATAGAAGGACATTATTTGTGGTTGTAGTTATCCATAATATGACAAGAAAGGTCTTACACATTAAAGAGGAAATAAATAGCATTACTTATGTCAAGTTGGAAAAGTTCTTGGATTTCTAAACGTTCCTCCAAGTGCTGTTGCAGGAACCATCAAAAAGTGGTTTTGTCACAGGAGAGTCAAACATCATGTTACCTCACTCTTACATTAGAGATAATGGTTTATTGGTTGCAAAAAGATTCTATTAAAGCTAATATAATACACGCTTTGCTAAGTTTAAACATCTTCCAACAAATTCCAGCATGAACTCTTAGGATTAAACTTCAGGGCCC
>JAQMYK010000004.1:8360644-8374156 GCA_030014345.1 Clarias buthupogon
ACAGGTTAACCATTATACTGTTGGCACTGTAGTCTATTTAGAAAAATTGCTTTATGTTTAGTTTGTGGAGCATGCAACAAAAACGCATTGATTCAGTACTGCACATACTGTATTAATGTGTGCTTATCATACTACCTATATATTGTCGTCATGGAGATGAATTTTAAATCAATACAGTGGACCATGGGCTTATGGGTGATTGGGAGTTGGATGGTCATGGTACAGTGGGTGGGCTTAAAATTGGGTGTTAAGAGGGCAGGAAAATGGTGGGTGTTAGAAGGGAGGGATGGGGGAGCTGAAAGCTAAGGTTGTCATACTCTACCGTCTGTGACATTTTCATGTGTGTTGCCTGGATCATCTCTGTTCAGACCCACCAGGGATTCACTTAGTGCTGTAACCAAGGCAAATGCATTTACTTCCATATGGAACATATGATGCGTTCATCATATGGTATTAATGTGTGGAGACCACAAAAATGAAATAAAACGAAACTAAATGTGCATTGTGTTTAAATAATAATATAACTTACAAATAATGCAATTATTTGTGTAGTATACTGTGCAAATGCTGTCATTTACTGTTTATACATCAATAAATAATGTATATGAAAACAAGCAATTATTTATAGCATAAATATAAGAAAAGCATAGCATGCAGCAGTGTGTAGATCCTCATGCAAGGAAGCAAGCAAGTTTATTTAAAAAATAAAAGGAAAATACATGCAATTCATTCATATATTATTGTAAGAACACAAAACATGCAAACAATTGAAAAATTAGAGATAACTTAGATAATTTAAACAAAAAAAGAACAATAAAAATCAGTCAGAGGGCTTTTGTTTAATGTTAGCACATATCTATATTTTCAGATATTAAGAAACTGAAAATTGATTAGGAAATCAAATCTAATAATTCAATAAAACAGGCACAACTGTTCAATCCAAACATATAGCTAACATTAACAAACTTTAAGAACAGTAAATAAAAAAGTGAATGTCCTAATAGATTTGATTTGTTCCCTTATATGTATTTTATGACACAATCATTTAGTATTAAATTTAAAATTTAATTTAAAATTGTCACAGTCATATTTTTTATATACATTATATTTCTCCAAATTGGATGTAAGTTCCGATGGCTTCTCACTGGAACTCATTTTGACACTGATTTTAATTATAGTCAATTGAAAACATCTTGGTGGCAACCCTGAGCCATGAAACTCAGAAAGATGTTAGCTAGTAGCAAGTTATTAAATAATAGCTAACCGCAATAATCAAATCTATCAACATAATGCAGTTGCAGAAAAAAGAGAAAAAGAAAAATATGTAGAAATCTGCTTCATCATTTTACATGTTTATGGGGCAGTACTTGTACACATTTATTAAATAGTTGATTGCTTATTATAGGACATCATTTAACATCATTTAACAATAAGAGTATAAGCCATCTGTCTATGTGATGTTTTTGTCTGGTGGTTTACTGGAATTTCTTGATTGACTGACTTTCCATTAGTTTAAATAATAATAATAATAATAATAATTTTTTTGCAAGTTCTTGTGCATTATATAATGTATTATATTATATAATGTGTAAGTATTATATAAACAGCTATCTATATAAACAATTGTAAATATGTATGTAAATATTCAAAAGATGATGATGGGAACATCTTCAATATCATATATTGAATATCAGTAGCATAATAACTCAATATAAACCAGATGTGAAACCAAAAAGAATGCCAGCAGGCATATTTAATATAAAGCATTCATGTATACAACCAGACAAAAATAAAAAATGGATAAAAACAGAAAGCAAGGCTCCTGACAGTTATATACTAATATTGCAACACAGTCAACTGATTAATGAAGGTTCATACTTAAATAATATTCATGAAAGGAAAGACCAGATGACAGCCACATTAAATTGAAGCAAATGGGATGGATCTGGTATCCTAGCAGAAGGAGATAGAAATTACCTTCGCTATCAGACATTGTGCCCTGAAGGTCATCTATGAGCATATAGCTGCGTCCTCTGGTAGGGTCCTCCCTGAGGTGCTGCTGCTGAGGATCCTGAAGAGAGAGACATGACCCAAACTGGTCACGGGAGTCGGCGGATATAGGCGGGAGCGGACCTGCAGATGCCCGTGCCATACCCATCGGCTGACCCACCGGACTCAGTGGGCTCTCTTCCTCAGAGTTTTGTGCCACGATTGGAATTCGCCCACGCCCAGCCTGACCAATAGGCAAGCTGGTAGGCTTTGTCCTACCTGATGGCGCCTGATAGGCAGAAGTCTCTGAGGAAGCGTCACCCTCTGATTTGAGCCTCAAGGAGGAGCTAGAGATGTCCCTTTTGATAGAAAGATCAAGGCCATACATAGAAGTAGGCCTTGAGGAAGGCCGAGAACGGCTCCCGCTTGGATAAGAAGAGTCCTCCCCTAGCGTTGATCTCACCCCAGAGCTCAAGTTGAGACTCTGGGCTAAGTTAAGTGAACCAGCCAAATTGACCCCAAGAGTTGAGCCCAGATACTTCTGCTGTTCTGCAATGTTCTTACGAAGCCCGAACGTAATCTCATCCTGTAATAATCTGCTTGATCTTGCTGAGGCACCACTAGATCCCAAGTAGCTGCTATAATCTGTGTCTAAACCTCTACTGTCCTGGATGGCATATTTTCCAATGTTGCTCATACTTTTGTGTTTTTGGTAAAGCATAGATGTTGGAAGCTGTTTGGCTGCCTGCTTCTCCAAGGTTAATCTACTTATGCTATACTTCTCTGTCTTAGGGAAAGCCCTATAGCCTCCACTAGTTACACCTGAGCTAGAAGTATAGTGATGTGAGAGGCCAGCCAACTGTTCTAAGCTCTCAGTCCCTCCTGTGCTTCTTCGAAACTCCTGCTTCAGTTGCTGCTTCAGAAGTTTCAACTCATATGGTTCTTCCATTGGGTCTTCATCGTCTTGACTCTTTCCATAGGAATGAAGTCTCGAGGAGCTGCTAAGGTAATCAGTGCCAACATCTGCTGCTGTGTGTCTTAGTAGGCGCTCTGCTTTTGCCAATTCCCTCTCAGCAATTCCATAAGTGGTGGATGAAAGACCGGGTGTGCTCTTGGTAAGCTCTGTTGCATCTTCTAGGAGCAGATAACTTCTTGGTGCTTGGTGATCCAAGTCAGCATAGAAAGAATCTGCAGACACATTTGACATAGGACTTCCTGCCATGCTGCCCCCACGGTCTTCCAGGCCATGCAGATCAAGATGATTGCCATACTTCCCTCCCAGATAAGATGAATTTTCATAATTGGTGGACACTTTGGTGGCATCTAGTTCAGTCAGAAGTGCAGCTTGTTGTCTTGCCTTTTGCTGTAGTAGCAGCATCTGGTGGTAGCTCTGCTGCTGTGAAGCAGTGAGAGAGGGCACAGAAGAGTAGATGCTTTGGGACTGGTATGGCTGTTGTGTCTGGTACAGGGACTGCTGATATTGTGGGTAATGATACTGGGAGTACTTGCCATACTCATATTTAGTCTGTGGGGGAACAAACTCATCTAGCTCTGATTGTGGAGCAGTGTGGGGTCTTTCGAGTCCAAGTCCACTCACTTCCTCTATATCATCACTTCTTCTTGTCTCACGGATATTGCTCACTTCACTGTCAGACATGTAGTCACGATCTTCTGCAACACTTTGCAAGTAAGCCCTTTCCCTCTTCTCCCTTTCCTTAAGCAATGCATCTTTCCTTCTATTGATGCCCATCTCCAGATAGCGCAATTTAGCATCGATCTCTTTCTCTTCCTCATCCAATTCGGCCTGTTTCTTACGAAGTTTAGAGGATTCCCGTTCTACCAAATCCAGTTCACGGTCAATATCCTGCAAGATTTTTGCCCTTGCCATGTTGGAGCTTCGACAAAGGCGGCGGCGGGCAGAGGCAGTGCTGTATGCCGGTTGACCAGCATTGGTGGCCTCCTCTTCAGAAGGTGGGTTAGGAAGGGTTCGCTTCACTTTCTTTTGTGTACCAGTGGGTGTGCTACTTGGAGATCCTTTACCCTGCCAAAGGAAAAAAGAATACAAATTATATAACATAATATATATGTAATATTATTGTAACATAATATATGTAACAATATTAATATTTTCTTCATATGATTTTTACTTATTAAAAAAAAAAAGATAAATATTTTCAGTGTTTATCGATGAAATGCAAAATTCTTCAATGCCTTTAATTCTTCAATTAAATACATTAGGTGATGTGTTTGACAACACAATAAGATAATATGAAGTTTATACTTTTAGATATAATTTCAGCACCATCAATATTTAATCTAATAACTGATAAACATGTGTGTTCTGTATTGTAAGATTAGTGTGATAAGTAATTGAACTCATACTATGAAAATAGATCCTTGAGCATTTTATTTTGATTTGAAGGACAAACTTCATATATTTCACATGTATGAAAATGTACTTACAGAGTAACCCTCAGAAAATTGGAAGTTAGCTGCTCGCTCTTCTGAAGTAGGGCTCATAGGTTTTGGGTCAGACAGTGACCGCTGCATGACTTTTGCTCTTGGACTACCAGGAACCACTTTGGATGGATCTGCAGAACATATTTTCTGTGGGCTGGTATCACCACTGGATTTTTCATAGGAAACAAATTCTAGTGATTTACTAGGGGACATACAGGGAGATATTGGTGAATAAAGGACTTTGGGGGATTTGGGAGGAGCAGGAGAAACCTGTAGACTGGAAGTATCTGTTCTGAGATGTGGTGACTGGGTTATTTCTAAAGGGGTAGGGCGTCTCTTAGGAGAAGTTGTTCTATCAGAATTAGGAAAATCAACTCTGGTGTCGGTCTGTACAGTATGTCCCCTAAGCGTCCCAGTGGTATCTGTTTGTACAGAAATTTCTGTAAGTGCCTGCACAGAAACTCCACAGTTGTCAGCTGTACTGTATTTACTACTTCGTGGCTTGCTACGTCTGCCACGACTAGGAACTTCCCACTCATCCTGGTCTTCATCATCTGTTTGTACACAACTATCTACACCTTTCTTGGCATTCTTCTTTTTCCTTCCTACAGAGTAGGCTTTCTCAGTATCATCTTCTTCATCAGTCTGACAACCACTGTCCATCTTTTTGTCTGTCCCCACAATATGACCAAGAGTCTGCTCTTGGATTTCACCTGGATACATTTGTCTGTACTTTTGCTCCTCTAGTTGCTGTCTCAACTGCTCTTGGAGCCTCTGAATCTGTTCCAACTGCTCCTGTTGCTGAGCATATGTCTCTTTTTGCATCATGAGGTGAGCTTGCCTCTCTTCCTCTTGTTGACACAGGATCTGCTGCTTCATGACCTGGAGCTCCTCTAGTTCTTTCTGAACTAGAAGTTGCTCCTGCTCCCGAAAGCGCTGAATCTCTTGCCTCTCCCATTCTAGTTCCTCAGCAAGGCGTTGCTGTTTTATCTTTTCTAGCTCAAGAATCTCCCGTTCCATCTGATACTTTTCATCACCTGGAATCATGGGTGAGGAAAGAGCTTCTAGTGATGCTGCAATTGCCTCAAGTGAGGCATCGGTGTAGTCAAGGGATGCTCCTGTGGTTACTGTTGGCGCTATCTCTGTTCGATCATTGGAGAAATTATCCTTAGAAACACTGATTTCCAGGTTCAAAGGCATGTCATCCTGCTCCTCTGCTGTAGTCACAGTAACAGTGGAAAGGAAACTGTGTGATCTAGTGAGGGGTCGATTTTGCAGATTTGATAATGATGGCATTGTGTCACTAGTATGCATGCCTGACAGAGAGTTGTATGTTGTACTGAAAATAGAACCAGGTTGGGTAGTTATGGCATATGTAGAAGGAACTGGTGCTGCTACAGATGAGTATACCACTCCATTTGAGGACCTCAGAACACTAGAACTTCCAAAGTGAGTTCCAATAGCAGCTGTTATTCTGGCTTGTGAGTACTGTGGGATTGTAACTCCAGTAAATGCCCCAGAAGCTTTGCTTGAGTAGTCCACAGCTTCACCTGTTAAAAATTCATATTGTATATGAGCTTCGCTTATGTTTACACCAAGTTTTCGTAAAGACAGAAAGCCAAGCCATGCCCAAATTATTTAAAATGCAAAATGTGTTTTGAAAGTTTTAAGAAAATGCTAATCATATACAGTTGCATGCAGAGATACACACCTCAATATAAAAATGAAAATACAAGCATGCAAATTCCAACAAATAAAAACATAAAATGGAGAACGATCTAAAATGCAGGAAAAGAGTCTCAGATGGGAATGAGTAAAGGTAACTCAAAATGGCATCTCTGAGAAAGATCTGCAAGATCGCACTGACCTGCTATAGACATTTTTCCTGATGTAAGATCTACAGCACCCTCCATTTCCCCGTTGTAGTCATACCTATTCTTACTCTTGTACAAGAAGAGGCCAGCTTCTGCCAAATTTGTGTCAGACATGGAGGGCTTTATTCCACCAAGACCTCTCATGCCATAGGGAGAGCGATCATACTGGTAGTGGTCATCTCTGTAGCCAAAACGATCCTCTGGCAATGGAGCTGAGGGTTGCTGAGTGGCACAGCTACCAGCAAATGGAAGCTTGTATACTACATCACAACACACTGCCCGTCTTCCTGCTGTTAGGTCTACTGGCTTGCCATCATCCTCTGTAATCACTGTTGTAACCATCTCTGAAGAGGACCCATCTACGGACACCATTGTCTGTACTGGCTTAACAGTCGTGAGGTCAACTGCACCAGATACACAAGTTTCCAACTGAGGTGGAATACTTGTACTAACACCAAGTGTAGGAGATGTTGTAACTGGAACAGAATGCGATTTGCCTAAAGTTGTGGTGAGATTGATTGGTTTTTCACGCTGAGAATCAACAGGACGATAAATAATTTGGGAAACTGGTTCAAATGATCTAGCTGTTGTTAGTTGTAGAGGCATTGAAGTGGCCTGAGAAAGATTATTGTTGGGATATGCTATAGTAGCTGTACATGTGAGGATTGTCATGCTGTCTGTTACAACAGACACTGATGGAGTATCGGTGCTCAAATTCATTACAGATGACTGGACTGCAGTTTGTTGCCGACCATCAACCATGAAGGATTGCCGTTGTGACTCTGGTGATGACAGATCTATACCTTTCATACCTATCTCTGCATCTGCTTTTGGAGCACGCAGGTCAACAATCACTCCAGAATGATAAGCATGGCCATTCTGTACAGCTACTGGTTGGGATTTTGAATCTGGTATCCCAGGGGCTCTTGGAGTTGGAGTTGAAGGAGGTGTTTTTCCATGCACAACAGACACTGTTGTTCTTTGGACTTCAGTAGTTACTACATGGACATCATTTGGAACTACTACTGAGGGCTGTGAAGCTGAAACTGCCTCAATTACATGATTCATGCTTAAAATAACCTTTTCATTTTCACACATTTCTTGCCTTTCTATGGATTCTGTTATTTGGGTGAAAGCTAATGGTACCCTAGTTGTTTGTGGCTGTGGTGGCAGTTGTATTTGTGGTTGTGACTGAAAATCAAAATGTACATGAGATTGTTTGCTAGGTGTTGAGGGATCTGAACTTGTTTGGGCTTGGGTTGTCACACCTTCTATGGGTGAACCAGGCTGGGAAGGCAGAGTGATAACAACATAAGTATCGTATAAGGACTTCCCAAACCTAGGAGATGTAGGGGTTTTTATTGGTGATGTAGGCCCTGTTTTAATATCAGATGCAGGACTCAGGTTCAACACACCATCTTCAGTGCTTGTTGGGAGAATGATTGGTCTTATTGGAGAATAAATAGAAGAAAGTGGTTGGGCACTTGACATTGGTTTTGGAGCTATGGGTGGCTTGATTGGCTCTCCTGGTCTGTGGCTGAATGTCAGTCCTGCAGGGATTGTGGATGGCTTTGGAGGCACAGGAGGAGGAAAATGCGGCTTATAACTTGGCGCCATGGGTTGTCTCATCTGTGCATTTGGACCTGTAGTTGGCACACCAGCTGTAGCTGTTCTTTGGGGAACCTGAGGTGGAATCTTTTTAGGATAAATAGCAGGCTTAGGTAGAGTAGGTGGTGGTAAGGGAGGGGGAGCAGGAATGTCATTTTTTTCCTGAGATGCACCTCTACGTAGAACAGCTGGCTTGGGAGGGACAGGTGGGGCAGTTGATATTACAGTAGGTACTGTTGGAGTATATTGTGGTACAGTGGGTAAAGGTGCTGTAACTGGGACAGAAGGTCTAGAAACTACACTAGAAATCTGAGTAGGTAATGCATCAATGTGACTCAATGCTGAAGGCTTTGACAAATCAACAACACCAGACTGGTCTGTTGTTTCAGCCATGGCTGCCTGTGATGGCACTGGCTGTGATATTGAGTCTGCCCTTGATGAAATTGAATCCATAACATGCTCTGAAGCTGGCATGGAACCTGAAGGATCAATTGTTCTTTCCTGAGATAACTTGACAGCAAATGATGTTGGCTCAGTCACTGCAGCATGTGTAGAAGATGATCTAAAATCTGGAACTCTTTCATCATCCTGATTTTGATCTACAGTGCTCTCTTCACCAGATTCCTCTTCACCCGAGGAACATTGAGTGACTGTCAGATCTGGTATAGAGAGAATTCTTCTTTGAACAAAAGTCTCTGTTTTTTCAGAAGTAGTACCCTCTATTTCCTTTGTTCTGTCTGTCAAATCAGGAATTGTTTGTGTTGGGCTGATGCCTGGAGTCAGGACACCTCTCTGCTTTTTCATAAGTTCCTCATAGGCTTCCTCTGCATTTAACAGTGGCTTTCCATCCTTACCAAACTGGCCAGAAATGGTTTTACAGATAGTGTCTTGTCTTGTGCCAGATGTGTCTCTGGCGCACGAAAAGACACCATCCTCAGCTGTATCTGTTGTGTGAAATTCTTTCATTGTGTTATCTTTTTTCATGTGTTGCTCTTTAAGCAACATATCTTTCTTTATCTGCATCATGTCCTCATAGACTTCATCGGGTGATCTCAGTTTTCTTGCTTTTTCTGGTACAGAAATCGTATCTTTCTCTACATGTGTGTCTTCAACCAGTGACTCATAGGCATAATCTTCGATTAGCATGCCGCCATAAAGGGACTCTTTTCCAGGTGGAACATCCTCTATTGTTGGAGATTTTGTTTTGAGCATTATGTCCTCATAAGCATCATATGAAGGATGTGAAGGTTGTTTTTCTGTGGTTTCCCTGGATTCCTTAGTTGTATATTGTTCATCTGTTGGAGAATACAACGAGACAGATGTTGGGAGATGATATACTTTTTGAACAGCAGCAATCTTCTCTGGAAGAATCTCAAAACCTTCTGGCTCAGATTCCATGCTTGGAGAGAAATCTGAACAGGAAGATCTACGGAATTCCTCCATCTCTGCTTCCTGCCGCTGTTCCTCTGTCGGAGATGCATCCTCGATTGGAGAAAGGTTGCTCGGTGGAGTCTTTGGACGTTCTCGCCTTCTCTGTGCTCGTATTTCCTCTTTGTCTTTCTTTGATTTCTTACTAGAATTCTTTTGCTTCTCTTGTTCTTTTAGGAGCTCTTCTTCCTCACGTAGCTCTTCCTCTTCAGATGAATCTTCAATTGTGGGTAGCATTTGGCCAGGCTGCCGGTGCTTGGCTTTCCTGTGCTGTTTGCCCTCACCACTGCTCTTAATATGGCTTGAGCTGCTGCTGTCACTGTCTTCATCAAGAGAAGATAGTGAGGTTGGAGATGTGCCTGGAGTAAAACTAGATGCATGTAAGCTTGAGGAGCCTTCCCCCCGAGACCTGTCATCAGGGGAATCTGTAAGGCTCTCAGGTTCACCATCATCTGAAGCCTGACGAACAGTGGCCACAGTGTTGAGTTCGATTGTTTTGAAATGGCGAATGCCAGCACCATTTTCTTCAAAGGGCTGCTCCGTTTTACTAAGTTCCTCAATTTTAGCCACAGAAATGATACTTTTGCGATCTAGCTCATCCTCAGGATTAATACTACTGCTTTTAACAAGACTCCTTCCCTTGCTTGACTCATTCTTCTTAAGGTCCTTCTTTACATCTTCTTCTGGTATTTTATTTTCATCATAAGTTATTTTTCCTTTACAAAGGTTTCCCTCAACAGATGGTGACACATCCTCATGACCACTTATTGCCAAACTTTCTTTCTCTGCTGACCCTGCACTGTAACTTCCTACATAATTTATTTCATCTACTTTATTTTCTCTCTCAATAAGAGGTGAAGGTTCTCCCTCACTGCTGTCCTCCAGAAAATCTTGTTTAAGCTCTGTTGGGACAAGCAGCTTTTTCTTCTCTTTTTTAGGGACAGTATCGGTCTGTTCTTCTTTGGCATTTGCTTGCCAGTCTTCGTCTGATGTGAGTTCTGGGGACTCCTCTGGCGACACCTCCAGTTGGCACCTGGTCTTGACTGACTCACTTTGTGATTGATCTTTAGTGGGTGCTGTCTGAGATTCAAGTATTGGAAGAACAGTATTCTCTAACTTGGCCAAATCTGAAAGACTTGGAACGCTGTTTTCTTGACTGACTTTGTCTTTGTTATTAGGTTCCTTTAAAGGCTCGTGTTCTTCCACAACCCTTGCAGCATCTTCTTTCTTCTGCAAGAGAAAGGAAATGTACAAATTACACTTGAAATCAGAATACAGAATGATGATAGAGTAAGTCTAACTTGTAATTCTTTAACATTTTACCTCTACCAATATTTGCTCCCTATAGAGTTACCTGTCTCAACTTTTTAGGTTTTATCAATGGCTTTGTTCCATCTTGATTTTTCTCTTGAGTGCCTAGTGCCTGTACTTCTCCAGGTGATTTGTCTTTGTCTTGTTTACTAACTACAGGATACGGAAGACTGGGTTTTACTACAGGATCTAAGGCACGGAACACACTGTAACTATTCGATTGAATGTTTGGGATTTCTTTACTAGGTTGTGAGTCAGGTTTGAGTTTCTGTTTACCACTAACAATTTCATTTTCTTTATCAGGCACTGAGGGAAAAAAATCTAACTTTTGTTCTAACAGTAGAGACTGCTCATTTGACTTGATTTGGATTTTTAATTGTACGTCATCCTTTACAGTAAATGCAGGGAATGGAGGTTCGGGTGTCCTCAGGTCTGACAAAACAACCTGCATAGTGGAATGTTCTGGAATATTTCTTGAGACTCTACCTAAGGATTGTTTAATTTCACTGACATCAGCCACTGAATTTTCTCTGCTCTCAGGAAACTCTTCTACCGCATATAGTGAATCATCCATTTTTACTGCACACTCATTTTCAGCCTTCACACTATCAGTGTTGGATTTCACTGTTCTTTCATTCAAAACATTTTGCACTTCCTCAGATTCAGTAAGAGAAGAAGATGACATCTCTGATCTTATGTCATTGTGCTCCAGCTTATCACATTTCTCTACTTTCTCAGAGTGCTGCTTGTCATCTACATTTTCAATTCTGGGGACAGTTTCTTTTAAGGACTCCATCACTTGATGTAAATTCCCTGAAAACCTATCCTCATTTTTGGACATCTGAGACGATAGACAAACCTCATCTTTTCTGGATATTATTTTCTTATCAAGTGCAAAATTTTCTAGCTTAAAAACTGTGTGTTTTGATGTATAATCATAATTGTTTTTGGATGACTGGAGTTCGATTGTGTCTTCCACGTCCACATTTTGTAGAATGTTTTCCTTTTTAGTATTGGCAATTACACTTATCCTGTTTTCTGCTGAAAACTTTCCAAGCTCATCTCCTGCAGTCTGATTTTGATTAGTTGTTTTTTCTCTTCTTATATTTTCTAGTCCATTTTCGATCGTCTCTTCATTTTCTTTAGCAATAAATTCAAAAGCTACTCTGGGTATAAGGCATTCAGTTGCTTGAATCTGGTCTGCTTCTCTGGCCTCACTTTCATTAGCACCTATATTAGCACCTGCTGATGTTTCATGAGTATTCTTATCAGAGAACCTGCAGAATGTGCTGGTTGCTGAGTTTAGACATGTATTACGATGTGATATTTCATCTAAAATGTCATGTTTTGTTGTTAGTTCGGATTTTGTCGGTTCATTCGAGGTTGGGAAAGCAGAGCTGGCACATTCTGGTGTTTCAGCAGAAGGAGCTTGAGCCTCTTGTGTGCTCTTCTGTGCGACTCCTTGTGCTTTTGACTCTTGCTCAACTTTGGATTTTCTTCCTGACTGTTTCTCTTCTGCCTGTTCCAAATATATTCCTTCGACTTTATTAATAACAACTTCAGCCCTAACTGAATATCCAAATGAAGTTTCAGAGGAAGACATAATCCCTGTTTTTATTTCTACCTCATTCCCAGTCTCTACAAATTCCTCTTTTGTTATGTCTGGATGTGCTGACGTGTCATATGAGCTGGTGTGATATTGTGGTTTCACATCTGAATCATTGTTAGATATCATTTCATTTTTGGCCCAAACTACCTGATGTGTTTTGGAAGTGAAAGACCCTTCCAGAGTTTTGGATGAAAGATGACCTATATTAATAACACTTTCCTTTTCTGTTATCATAATCGGACTGGAAAATAAATCTACATTGGCATGACTGTTATTATCCGGTATACTTTCTATGTTGGCTGGTGAAACACGTTCAGGAGAACAGTCCTTGGCTGGGTTGGTTGGTGAAACCACCTTAGCACCGTGATCACATGCCTGATCATTCTTGGCTTCATTAATGGTTACTTGTAATCTCTCTAGTTGTCTGATCTCTGCCTCGTTATCAACTACTGTGGCCTTGCTGGAGATTTTATGAGTACTGTCATGTGTTTTTGCCATATTAGCATTGTTCAAAGTTGAATCTCTCTCTATTGGTTCATGCTGCTCAGGCTCACTACCCCCTCCATTTTTGTTCTGAGCTTTAGGCTCAGTTTGCTCTACTATCCCACACTGCCTGGCATCTGTCTCCTTAGCATCTGCTATATCTCTTAGGATAATGTCAGGAGCACTGATGCTTTGCTCAGGTGGAATGGATTTCACTGTGGTGTTTTCATATGCAGTGTCAAGTGTTTGCTTTTTGATTGGCTCAGGTACTACCTGTGTGCTCTCTACTACTGCCAGTTCCTTGTCTTGTTTCACTGCAGCTGAATCTACTACAGGCTTAGCATCAGCTGTGACTGAGTCATGCTCAGACTTGTCAACTGGAGCCTGAGTTACACTAGGGGTCCGTGTGAGAGCTTTGGTTGGGGAAGCAGTGACGACAGAAGCAGGGGGTGAAGAGGTGGTGGAGACAACTCTGGCTGGGGAAGGAGGAGGGGTAGGTTGGGATTTAGCTGGCATCTTTGAAGGGGAAGGTGGAGGTGGCAAATCCCCAAGTTGTCCGAGAGCCCTCTGGGTCTGGCAGTTCAGGCATAGCCACTCTTTCTGTAAGACAATAAACAAATGACCAAATATGAGTATCATGGCTGATTAGCATGAAGCACTAAATAAACAACACTCACTTATCTTCTATACCGCTTTATCCTGTATTCAGGGTCGCAGGGACCTGGAGCCTATCCCAGGAGACTTAGGGCA
>JAQMYK010000004.1:8389987-8414656 GCA_030014345.1 Clarias buthupogon
TAGACCCTTCATTTCTTTGTAAGTGGGCAAACTTAGAAAATCTGTAGGGGATCAAATACTTATTTCCCCCACTGTATGTCTATGTATGTATGTATGTACTGTATATGCAAACACATACATAGACACATATGTACATGCAAACACTTAAAAATACTGTATATCAATATAACAAAATAGGGAAAATGTATGTTTTTGGCTTGTGTGCACTCACAATATTCCAACGATTTTCAGGAACATGATTTGACAACTCTAGGACAATATGCTGAGTGCCCAGTCCACACCATTGCCAATTATCCAATTTATCAAGCTGCTTTGCTTCAGGCAAAGCACATCACGACCAAATTCACATACACAATCAGTTCAGACAAGCACTCAGCGAGGGGCGGAGAGGATATTTCTAATATGATGACCAGTCTGTTCCTATAATTAGCGATGCTAAAACAAGAGTACATGCCGAAACTAAAAGCCAGCGATCTTGTAAGGGAACGTTTCAATCTTTTTATTTTGATGGAAGTGTACTTAAATTGACATTAAGCTTCACTCTCACCACAGACCTTCAACTACATTGTGTGTAAAGTCAAATGATGGCAGAAAGATCACACACAGTAAGATTTTCCCCCTTGGCCCACAGCTACACACAGAAGCAGTCACAAGAAATCAAGTAATATTGGCCATGTGAGGTATTGCAGGATGGCCAGGCTTAACACTAATCTGATTAGTACACCTGAAATAGTTTAGCAGGATTACAAGTCTGAGCAACAGGATTCTAAAAATCCCAGAACAGACTAGCACAATAAACACCGGCCGAAGTGCCTTCATGTTGTATAGCGCATACTATAGGTGGAGCATCCTTAAAGGTATTATATGATCTTGAAAAATGGGAAGAAAAAGTTAACGCCGTAAGTTATACACCTTACAGAATTATTTTAAGACAAGTTAACCTGTGTGAAGAGGATGGAAACAAAACGTTGGTACTCATGAGTATTCTAAAGGCACTGCTTATGTAACAGGGCTCAGCCTATGCATTGGTGCTATTGGTGCAGTGTAGTTGACTACCATCTGTTCGACATCTATACTCTTACAAAACATTTCCATCCATCCCCATAAGGTTTCGTTAATTTGTCCCTCTGGGGAAGCTGCTAAAGACTCTTCAACTTTGTGTTGCTCTGTCAAGTGTTTCCAAGCAAAACCTCTTTAGAATACAAAGAACCAATAACTATGCAAAGAACCTCAGAGGAACCACTGGTCTAAAAAGGTACTTAATGCTTTATTTTTTTGTCAGTCGTTGGAAAAATAAATGGCCTGAAAGTCTGTCTAGTTGGTAGTCTTATGACCTCATGAGACATGTTACCAAACAGCTGTTGCACTCTTGTAAGAAAATACACCAATGTTAGTCAAATTTTTCCTACAACTTGATTTTTGCAAGCTGTAAGGAATTTCCAACTGAAATAGCATTTTTAATGAAGAATATACCACTTACCTCAGAGAGATGTGGCATGGGGTTAAAACCACAAAGGTTGCACACAGTTTTCTGGCACTCTGTACAGATGCTGTAATTGGACACATCTCCTGTTCCCATGTTCAGTTCTACTTTACAGAGTGGACAGTTGGATGTAGTCTGAGGATCTCTTGTTTTGGTAGCCTCTGAGGTGGGTTTATCTGCTATGGCCTTCCCGTCAGTGGACCCAGGCTTGGGAGAAGCAGCGTCTTTGGAATAGACTGGTGGGGTGTCTGGGGGAGATTCAGAATCTGGAGGTGAGCCAGGGGACGATTTTACTCCAGAGTCGATGGGGGAATCAGGCAATGACCCTGGAGGAGACTTTGGTTCTTCCCCAGTGATGAGGTTGGTGGCTGAGCTAAGGATTGAAGAACCAAATCCAAACATCTTTCCAGACACACCCTCAGTTGCCTGAGAAGTGGATACCGGTGGCTTGGGTGTTTCTGTCAGGCCACTAAACCCACTGAAAAGCTTCCCAGTAATTGAGTCACCCGTTTGTGCTGTGGTGCCATCTTGTGGTTTGGATGAGCTGCCAAAACCACTGAACAATTTCCCTGTAACTGACTCTGCAGGGGGTTTTCCTCCAAGACCAAATCCTCCAAAAAAGCCACTTCCATCCTGCTTCTGAGTGGTTTTTGCAGGAGAGGGTTGAGGACTACCCATTCCACCATGTTCAGGTTTCTGAAGTGAAGGTGGCTGCTGTCCACATTTTTGTCCAGGTTGAGCTTCCTCCACCCCTTTAGGGGGGTCCTGTTGTGCCCCTGAACCAGGAGTCTTCTGTTTTGGAGTTGTTGGAGGAGTGGATCCTTTTCCTGTATCTGACATGGTTTGCTGCTTGGTCAGCATTGGAGGCTTCTTCCTTGGTTCATCCTTTGAGGGCAACCCAGTAGGTGGTTCCTTCCTCTGTGGGGATGGAGGGGCCGAACCCTGCTTGGGAGGCTGTTTCATCATTGGAGGACCAGGCGGTTCCATGCCGCCGATTGCCCGTTGCATTTGGCAGTTTAGACATAACCACTCTTTATCCTGAAAAGCGAAAAGAAAAAAAACAACAGAAACAGTGATAGATCAGGGCAACTGAAAACACACAAGAGCTGAACACATCACATAAGCCAATTTATGAACAGAGCTCGTTTAAATTTCCCCTCATTAAAATATAATGCACAAAAGATTGCATTTCCAATCAGGAGATTGGAGCTCATAAGTCTAGGGGTCAGATATTCATAGAACTAATAGAATGTCATTCTAGACGAGGTGCAACATAACAGTATAAATGTATTAACATTATCAAGATTATTATTGTATGGATTCCAAATGTCAGGTTATGTAACATGTTATGTTTAATAGACCATTGTGCATACTAATATTCTAATAAACAGGTCTGGAATAGTATTCGCACTGCATGTCATGTGGCATCATGGCATATATGATCGGTTTCTTAGATGAAATTTCATTGGCACTTAAATATCTTACATCAGTTAAACACGAAACAACCTTACACAGTGTTTTATTATGTGTTATATTGACTAATAGACATTAGAGTGATGCATGCTATGATGCATTATAAGCTGCAGCTCAGATTATAACAGAGCTTCTGTTATTGCATACAAAATCATTGGTGACTACAGTGCTTCTTCGAACAGTTATTACAATATATTATTTAACCTTATATGTCCTATGGTAATTCTTTATAAAGAATTATGCACCTGTACTACTCCTACTACTACTACTACTAATAACAATATTGTTGGTGTTAATTGATATAAATAATAATAATAATAATAATAATAATAATAATAATACATCTAGCCATTATCTATACTGCTTATCCTGTGCAGGGTCAAAGTGGGCCTGGAGCATATCCAAGGTTCCCTCTGCACACAGTACAAGGCAGGTTGCCAACCCATGGCATGGCACAAGCATACTCACACACTCAATCATACACTATACACAGTTTGGAAACACCAATCAACCTACACCCCACCAAGCACAGGGAGGAAATGCAAACTCCATGTACAAAGACCAAAGGCGACCCCCTAACCCTGGCAGTGTAATGCAACAAGGCTAACCACTAAACCACTGTGCCACCGTACTACTACTACTACTAATAATAATAAATCATATAGTCATTCATTTGATCCTGATTAGGTTTTGGAGTAAATCTGGAATTTATCATCGGGTGTTGATTTGCACCCAATGTTCTGAAGATAAATTTCAGATTTACACCAAACCTAATCATGGTGGTTTTATAATGGTTTATATAAAGTGTTACAACAGTTACTATAGTTACTAACAATAAACCTATTGTTTATTTTTTCAATAGTGAAGTATACTCCCTGACCAAAACATGCCATTTCAAAAGGATCAAATAATTGCCATTTAAGCAAAGAAAACAAATAAGGAAATTTGTAATTACTGCCATATTTCAGTTACAGTAACTGCCACATTAGTACAACCTGGAAGGATAGTGCTGAACCATCACCTTTGCGGAAGATGGAAAAAAAAAACATGAATAGAGTTCACTTACAAACTTGGTGAAGTTGCATCATAAAAAATAAAACAAAGCTATTTTTAGTAGTGAAAGTTAAATCATGCAAAATGCGACTCACAGGATTGGAACTAAAATAGTGTGTGGATATAAGAAAACGAATGTATTAGTGAGGTTAATTGGACAAAAAAAGGCTTGGATTTAGTAGGGAACAGACAGATTAGACTCTGGAGCAATGGACAGGGGTCTTGTGGTCTGATGGGTCCAGATTGTCCCTATACCAGAGTGATAGGCTTGTCAGGATGAAGTGATTAAGCGATCATCATGCATAGGCCATTGTACAAGCCTCGGGAGGAAGTGTTATGATCTGGAGTACTTCAGTTGGTCGGGTCTAGGCTCAGCAACGTTATGTGGCAATAAAATCATCACCTGAATGTACTGAATAACCAAGTTATCACAGTGATTTTTTTTCCCTTTATGGTACAGGCATATTCCAGAACGCAAAATTTTAAAGAATTGTGACTGATCATTTGATACAGAATAGATTGCTACCATCATACATACAAAATATTTTTTGCTGAATAAATGCTTTAGAGGAATTTTTTAAGTTGTCATCCTGAATGTACAACATAGTGTTATTCAAAAATTAGAAAACTTGTAAGTTCTTTTCATTGGATTAAAAGTCTCAATGAACACATTCTTATTCAGGACACTTTAAAAGAGACATTATCCTATTATCTCTGCTGTGTACTATACTGTTAATTATTTCCACCTTGGTGCCTCAGTGTAGTTATTCATTAAGGGTTATGTAAGTGGTATGGTGAAATCTTACCGCTGAATCAGGAGGACTAAATCCACACAGACTGCACACCTGTTGTTTGCATTGTGTGCAGGTGCTGTAGTTGGGTGGCTGGTCTTTGGCCTGCAAGTTCAGCTCAGTGGTTTTACACAGAGGACACAGCGGTCCACCAGGCTTTACAGTCCCACCAGGCTTAGGTGCAGCCTTGGCTGGGCTTTGCTGTGGCGCACTAGGTTTGCCTGTCCCTCTTGTATCTGTTTTAGCAGGACCTTGCTGCTGAGGCACAGCATCTTTAGGTTTAGGTCCTTGCTGTTGAGGCCCAGTTCCAGGCCCAGTTCCAGGCCCAGCAGGCTTTCCTCCAGGCCCCTGTGGTGCAGCTGCTTGTCTCTGCCCTGGTGGCGCTTGTCCTTTGGTCGAACTCTGCTGTGGGCCAGGGGGTTTTGGTCCTTGTTTAGATGCATCCTCATCATCATCACCAAAAAGGCTGAATTTGGGAATGCTGGCAGATGAGACTGCTGAAGAAACCCCACTCAAAAAGGAGGAGGAAAACATGCCGGTGCGAGGCTGCTCAGAGTCTTTGGGCTCTTGCCGAAAACGGGACTCAAGTAGGCTGAGGGAGGATGGGCTGCGGCCTGGCTTCGGCTTGGGAGGTGGACCCTCTCCGAATGCGTCTACCGTTCGGCTCTTACTGAGGCCCCCAGCGCCTCTTCCTCCAGATGTCTGGTGCTCTGAAGACCTGTAAACAAATAAGGAATTCATCTTCATTAGTAAGAATTGAGATTGGTATTTTATGCCACAGTTTACACAACATAGCTAAAATCTTTAACACAACTTTAGGTCTAATGTGGATAAGTGATCCAGACTTGTTGATTACTCATGTGAGTCAAAACATGAACTCAGACACTGCATGACAAATCAAAGGGACAACTGCTGAATATATGTACAAGCGTTGCTTGGTAAAAATATTCTATATTAACAACCCAAACAAACAACAGCTTAAATCATCATCTGGCAATTACTTATATTTGACCTACTTTAAGGGCCCAATGCTCTCATGAACACATGCAGGATCTATCGTCCTTTTAAGCAGTTCTTAGAGCGCACAGCAAGTCTTAGCATTACCATTTCTACAGCAAATACATAGGTACATGTATGGTGATGTGTCACTGCCATAGAAACAGGAAATAACTAACTTTGAAGTACAATTCACAATATTACTAACATAATTGCAACAACAATTGCATAAAAATAATCTGCAAGACATCTACTGTGTAATTCCACATTCCACCATTGATTTATTTCTCTTCAGCAGCACAGTAGTTTGTGGTTTATTCCTTTCTCATCATCAACCCCAATGTATAACTCCATACACTGCTATAAAAACCTTAGCACAAACATTGTACAAATCTACTTAAACATAGGCCTGGTTGATACTGTCAGCAGTTGGATGGTCTTAACTGTCACTTCTAATCAATACATACTACATTCTGATCAATATTTTATTCGGGCACAATGAGATGCACTTTTAATGCAGTTACTGTATGCAATATTTAATCCACCAAGAATTACAGTGTGACCTAAATTTACATTGATCTTTGAAAAATACACTGCATGAAACTGTCTACTGTATGATACTAATGCTTTCTCACTTTGCCAGAAAACCACTCATGAGGCTTGCACAAAAACATTATCAGTGAATAAAATATCACATTACATATAGCAATCTATAAATACTTCATGCACAAACGATATTAAGTCAGAGATGTGGGCACCTTAAATATCTGTATGTCCAATGGAATTCAGAGTATGGATGCTGGCTTAAAATAATGGTCTAACTGAGTAGGAGTACTTTCTCATTCAATGCATTGACATATTTGATTCTGTAAGCATGCCGTGTTGAGTAACATGAGCATGTAAACACCACTGCAGATTTCTTAAAACATCAGACCATCAGCTTAAAAATGTCAGTATCAAGTATATATCAATACAAAGAGTTTTGGGTTTTTACCAAATAGTAATTGTCCTTTTGCACCTTAAGTGTACATCTGGTTAAGTGTATATATTGTATCATTAATTACCAAACAAATATAAGCTTTCAAGTTTTTTCTTGATACCTAATTATGATAATTATAGCTAGACTGATTTCATATTTAGGTATTATTATATTTATTTCACTTGTACTGAAAATAAGAAACCTGAACCTCTTCCAACATGACACTGCTTTTTGTTTACAATGTGTGCTCTATAAGAATATGGTTTGCCAAGGTTGGATTGGAAGAACTTAAGTGTCCTGTACACAGCCCTGACTCCAACCCCACCTCCAACTCTTTGGGAGTGGTTGCAATGCTGAATATATACCAGACGTCCTTGCCCCAACATCAGTGTGTGCTCTAAGGCTCTTGTTTCTGAAAAGGCACAGATTTCCATACTCAAACTCCAAAATTTAGCAGAAGGCCTTTGCAGGAGAGTGGAGACAGTTACAAGTACAAGTACAATTACAAGAAGAGTGGAGACAATTACAAGTACAGATTTGTCCATTTCTTTCTGGAGAGTGTAATAATTATTGGAAAGTGGTATATTGGGACATTCTTGATTTAAAGGAGACCAACACCAAATTTCTGGAAATACAAATAGAGGACATGAATGTAGACACAACTAATTTACTGTGCTAGCAACATTTCTTTGTTTAGATTTTAAAACTGTGCATGGCCACAAATTGACAAAACCTCCAAGTGCGTGTTTTCCCCCCAGTCCCCATCGTGTATGATTTTCAGCACCATGGAGAGCGAGCTTAGAGCCACCACAGGCTCCTCTCCATCATCACTGCTTCCTTATAACCTTCGATCTCCTCCGCCTTCAGCTGTAACATTACACTATACATCCTTTAAGAGAGAGAGAGAGAGAGAGAGAGAAAGAGAGAGAGAGTGAGAGAGAGAAAGAGAGAGAGAGAGTCATGGCGCGTCACGGTATTCCTGCTCGCCGTGCTATATATAGTGTTCTTAACATGTACACCCCCTCCCCCTTTCCCCCCTCCTTGGAATAAAAACTATTTTAAAGAACAGCATCATTTTGATATCGATCTTCCTTTTGCACTTCTGGCTTTTTTCTTTCTTTCGCGGCAGCACAGTTTAAATATCCTGCTTTTGCATTAGGACGGTTTTGATTCGGACGCGTTCTCGTTTTGCGCCTTATTCCAAACCAGTGGTTTCCACAGGAGCCTATGACATCACCCAGGCAGCCCGTAAAGAAGGGGGTGTGTGCAAAACGAAGAAACCGAAGGCCAATCACTTACAGATCGACAAATAATACGAGAGGACAAAAACAAGGACCTCTGGAGAAAATACAGAACCGGCAGGAGTAAGGAATTTTACCATCAAATACGGGTTTTTGCATCAAATAATTGCATTTTCTTTTCTTTTCTTCCTTGTTAACTATTTACTGCTATGTGATGAATCCAAGGAATCCAAAACAACCATAAGAAATAAATCTTTCAAAGATATATATATATATATATATATATATATATATATATATATATTTGTTTTTTGGTTGTTGTTTTAGGTAGGCACCAGTGGCACTCCTTCCTTGCTCTGGTTTCTGTTTGAAGACAAGATGGTTGTGATCTAACGGCGTAAATTAGCCCTGAACGGATGATCAGAGCCAACCATGGACTCCTGGTGCACTGGTCTATTAAGCTGATTGAGATTATGCATCGTAAATGGGTGTGTTTGCTCTGTCGTGAGGTGCCAACATGCAGCAAAGCAGAAATCTCTCACACATACACACACACACACGCAGACACGCACGCTTGCGCGTAGTAGAGCTGCGCATCCATCCCTTCAACACCTAAAAAAGGTCTCTCTCTCCTCTCTCTCTCTCCCGGAATAAACAACAACTCGCCTGGCCTGCGCCTCAGCCATGGTGCTGACGAGCCTCCTCCGCTCCTCCTCGCTCAGGCGGCTGAGCTCCGCCTCTGGTCCTGTCAGCTCCCCGGCCAGCGCGCCGTCGCCACCCTCCATACTCGCCTCGTTCCCCATGATCGAGCCCTAGTCACCTTCCTGGAGCTACCTTTCCCTTTCAGAGACACGGATTCACAGGTCCGGGGAAGGCTCTGAGGTCGGGGTCCGCGGCTCTGCACGGCATGTTACACCGTCCTCGCTTTCCGAGATCTCGGGTCAATAACGCGCATCTCTGTTTTTACCGAAGAAACCCCCAGTCTCTCTGCGCGCGGCTCCGCTGCTCCTCGACTCCCTTCCACTGTGGTGCGCATGCGCAGAGCGTGACCGGCGCTGTTAGAAGCAAAATTAAAGGAGACCGGCTGCGTTTATAACAAGCAGCCCCCCCCCCTCCTCCCATCTCATCCCATCCCAACACCCACCCCAGCCACCCAAAACAAGTCGCATACTGTAATCTTCCAAAAATACTGAGTGTCCAGAGTGAATAATTAACGCCTTGATTAGCCTCCTTCCCACCTAGTGCTTTTCTTCATTATAGGGAATGATCAGTTTTAATTTACCTAAGTGCCTCATTAATTTGCCACTGCCACACCTTATTAAAACAAGAGAGTAAAACCTGGATAGGATAGAATGCAGTGTATTAATCAGCGCATCGCCTAACTCTGCATGTCTAACTTGATGGTCATGGTTATAAAATTCCCATTTCAGAATGCACAATAGATCTTTTCCTGGTTTATGTACTCAAAAGCATCAAGACTGAGCTTTAAATGTATACAGTAAATAATGCATTCGATTATGCGTTTATTGAAATGGTGGCTGTCATCCACTGATTGGAAGGTTGTGAGTTCAAATCCCACCGGCTCATCAATCGAAGGATACTCCCCATCCTGGAGATACAGTACATGCATTGTTTCTGTGACAGTTACTTAAGGAGTCAGGGTGCCAGCTCAATCCCAGATTGTCAGTCACACACACACAATACGGGCAATTTGGAAACACCAATAAGCCTAACCTGCATGAACTGTGGGAGGAAACCAGAGTACCTGGAGGAAACCCACCAAGCATATGACAAGAAGAATAAACTAAAATATTCAAATCCAGATGTGCAAAGTCGATACAGACATACCCCAGCAGTGATTTCCACCACATATTGATGCAAGGGGGTGTATATGTTTGAAACTAACAAATATGTACTTGATTGCCTGTTTCAGAATTTATTTATTAAATATATTTAAGCTACGGTATATTGTATGACTCAAGATGTAAACACTTCAAAATATGCAATAGTGGGTTCAATATACATGTATATACGAAAGACTATTTATGAAAGACATTATCTAACAAAGTTATAGGAAATACCTACAGTATATTCGATATTTATGACATTATCATCGTCATCTACTGCAGGGGGCCTGGAGCCTATCCCAGAATACTAAGGACACAAGGCAGGGTACACCATGGACAGGGTACCTACTGTATCCCTCACAGGGCACACACACATACATACAAACATGCTCATTCACACACTAAGGGAAATTTGAGAATGCCAATTTGCCTAATGTGCATGTCTTTGGACTGTTGAGGAAACCCACCAAGCACAGGGAGAACATGCAAACTCCATGCACGCAGACCCGAGGCGGGAATCAAACCCGGACCCTGGAGGTGCAAGGCAACCACTAAGCCACCATGCTGCCCTGAGCAACACCAATAACCTTTAATTTCTCACTTATACTGTATCCTGGATATAATGTCTTTCAAATGGGCAAATGCACATTTACCTGAATGAACGCACTCTAACTACAGTATTGCAGCGCATTCTCCAAGATGTAACTTGCACACACTTAGTCATCGGTCATAAGGTTTGGAGAGTGAGTCACCTCCCAATAGGTTAAATCATCAAAAAACTGCAGAGATCATATGCTCGTGACTACACCTACTCACAGGCACTCAAATCCCACTCAGTATTCTCCACCAGTCCCTGATTCCATATGGACACATCCACAAAATAGTGAATGACTTGGAGGTGGCTAGACACCAAAGATTATTTTGAGAGATAATCTTGATGAACACTGTGGAGTCTTAATCTGTTTCCTTACGATTTCATTTGTATTGTATTAATTCTCCTTGTTAGAACAGTTTACTTTTGTAATAACCGATAATGCATTTTAAATCCAGTGGAGGCTACATGCTTAACTCCCACAAATTACAATTTCATTTAGCTCAAAATTTATTTGGGAACATCAGTGCAACCATACATCATTTTAAAACACAGGTAAAATGTTTAGCGACAACCAGACCTAAAAGTTGATTGTCAGTGTAAATAACACATGAATTTGTATGTTTAATCCCTAAATCTGAATTTAATTATATTTCAAATTATTGATAACATGTCTTACTTAGACATGTACTGTACGACATGTAGATTGATTATACCGAAGGCAGTGTCTTGGTGTCCAGTGTTTCTCTCACAGGTGCCCTGCCATTCTCAAAAGAGATTCAAGGGTTCCTTAAGGATTCGTTTGATAATTAAGGACACAAAGCATTTGAAATGGGTTGTATTTCTAGTAGGGAGACAAACTGCTTTCTAAAACATCTCCCTGAGAGGGACAACCAAATACAGAACAGTTTACCTTCCACTCTGAAAGTTCTGGGAATGTAAGGAGAATTGTATAATTTCTGCTACTGTATGCACTGAAGACTTTAGAGTTTTAGAGCAAAAGATAAATATATCATGACAGATCAGAATTCTAGCATTTATTTACCAATATTCTAGCTGTACCATGTTCTATGTTGTATAAGACATTTAGTTTGAACCCACAATTTTTTTTTTTAAGTATTAAAAAATACTGGAACTTGTCATTGACAGGTATTTCATGTTGCCGCAGTGAGCCCTGATCCATCAACTGTTTAAACAATTAATAGCAACCAGCATGAAGACAAGAGCTGTCTGTGGGAGAGAAGCCAGCCACTTTGAAGGTGAAAAAAGAGGAAGAAAATTACGCTGCACAAGCATTGGGCATCACCAATGCAACAATTGGGAATATCTTGAAAAAGAAAGATCTCCCTCCCTTTGCCAATACAAGAAAAAGTAAGTCAATGACATCACTAATAACCTCCACAGGGTAGGACTGAGGTTTATCACAATCCACCATTTGAAGAAGAGTTTAAGAGAAGAATCATGGTGAATTTTCCAATATACAGTAGGCCATACCACCAGATAAAAACCACTTAACAGTAGTAAGACATGGACTAGATTCATAAAGAAACACAGATGAGCCACAACCTAGATTAACCTCTACAAAAGTGATGAAGTGTACTGTACAGATGCCATTTTAAAGAAAAGAACATTGAATATAACTACTGTAGGAGAAGCCTCATCATAAAGCAAGACCCTTACGACACCACCAACAAAAGGAAAGGGTGGGGAGCTTTAGACTAGCCAAGAAAATCCTCACCTAAGCCATCTTTCTGCAAAGATCAATGTCAGATCAATGTTGGGGTTCAACATGGAAATTAAAACAGGCAGTTTGCCTAAACATGTCTAAACGCTGGGTAAGCTAAGAGTGACTTCCTCACACAGAAAATGTTATGTCCTCAGTGAAGTTGTTGTAGAAAAATGGACAAAAGCATGTAACAAAGGTCTGCAGTCAGACTGGAATCTTTAAACTTGGTCATCAGCTTTTTTGATTTTTGGAAGTCAGCAATATTTTAAATGTTGGAATTTTATTAGTGGTTGAAATACATATAAAGAAGTACTTATTTCATTTTAGAAATGTGTGCCATTTTCAAGAAAAAGTAGAAATTTCATCATCAGGTAAGGTTTTTCCCAGGATGACACATAATACAAAAAAGGAGGACATCAGTGTATGATTGCAGAAAAGCTTAGACTCTCATTGAATTAACATGAATGCTCTGCACTGGAAAAGACCCACAGACATGATTAACTTTCTCAAGGTTGGGCGATTGTTTAGCTATAATAGTGTAAATTCTCCACCCCCGTTTTTACCTTCACTGCAGAACAGATTCTGTCTACAAAGAAGCACCAAAGTCTACACAACCTCAAGAAGCTTACCTCTCACTGACCATAGAACTGCAGAGTACACTAATGGCTGCGGGATATTTTCTAACCAAGGGGTATTAGTACATACAGGCACTCAGTTGTAGTATACAATATCAAACCTGAGCACCTAAAGATCAGCTACACTGTATTACAGCCTGCACAATCTCCCACTTGAAGTCCATTTATCTAGCTCTAACAATCCTTGACCATAAGAGAACAGTTCATATATTGCGTCTAAGTCATTGTGCTCAGGTGTACGCGATAAAAAATCAGGTAACTGTGAACATGATGAGGCGTGTGTGTGTGTGTGTGTGTGTGTGTGTGTGCATGCTGAGAAGTGTAGTTTCTGGTGACCATGTTTGTAGGCTGTGGTGTTTTCTGGGAGTTGGAGTATTTAACTGATTCTGGTGAGTGTGTGACATCATTAGAAGTATATTAAGGAAAGATTACTTTTAATGGCAGTGTTCTTGGAAAAACATCCTATTTATTTGACAATTGACATAAAACTACATAAAAAAACAGGAAACATAAAGAATGCTTTTAGCCATTTTAATGTAAATTTGTCATAACACCTGAGATAAGCTGCATAAACTGAAATAAGGTTGTGAGATAAGGCCTGTAAGAAAATAAATGAGGTAAGCTATTAAATAAAGCATGACCCAGTGTGATCAACGATGGGTTGCCATAAGAAAAAAAGTTGTTTATGTTAAAATTAGTTTTTTATTCCTTTTATATCATAGGATTTATTATTATTATTATTATTTATATATATATTATTTTATACAGTGCATCCGGAAAGTTTTTCACATCGCTTATGAAACACTGGAGCTCTTTCAGACTGACTATCACTTTCTTGCTCACTTCCCTGACTAATGCTCTTCTCCCTCTATTGCTCAGTTTGGCCTGGTGGCCTCCTCTAGAAAGAGTCCTGGTGGTTCCTAATTTCTTTCATTTACGGATGATGGAGGCCACTGTGCTCATCTGGACCTTCAATTCTTCTGTACCCTTTCACAGATCTGTGCCTTGATAAAATCTGACCTTGGAGGTTTACATAAAATTCCTTTCAAAATCAGGTCCAATCAACTCAATTTACCACAGATGGTCTCCAATCAAGTTGTAGAAACATCTCAAGGATGATCATTGAAAACAGGATGCACCTGAGCTCAATTTTGAGTGTCATGGCAAAATCTGTTAATACTTACGTACATGTGATTTTTTTTCTTCTTATTTATTTATTTATTTTTTAATAAACTTGCAAAGATTTCAAACAACTTGAACTTCTTTCATGTTGTCATTATGGGGTATTGTTTTAGAATTTTGAAGAAAACAATTAATTTAATCCATTTTGGCTGTAAAATAACAAAATGTGGAAAAAGTGAAGCGTTGTGAATCCTTTTCGGATGCACTGTATAATTAATATAATTTGTATATATTGTTTACATTTGTTTATGCCACAACAATAATAAATAATGACACAACATTCATGGCTTTGTCCGTTTTTATTTCAATGTTGTTGAATGTCTGGTGAGTAAACCAAGATAGTTCTTGTTATTAACAGCCATGTCTCTTGATAATCTATGGAGGTTTTATGACAGCTGACACCTTCTGGAATAAACTTTTTAATTATTTATGACGTTATTTCAGCTGTCTTATATACAGTAGGTGTCATATAGTCCTGATTGGTTATCCTCTATGCTCAATTTAACCTAAAATGCAGCTAAACTTAAAAAATAAAAGTTCATTAAAGAAGCTGAAAGGCCACAGCAGGTTTATTTGAGAAACTTCAACCCAGACAACATACAGTACAGTATCTCTAAGAAGAATATTTTTTTTCTCCAAAAGGATTTCATTTCCCCGTGACGTATCATTGTTGCTGACGTGCAGACACATCCGATATCATCTGCATGGTCAGCCGAGCATGAACATATGCCTTACAACTTTACCACGTCAGCTGCATGCCAATCACACAAATGTTGATCTCCTTTGACACCGAAAGTAAAAAGTATCTCCATCCACTTCACTCATCAGTCGGATAACTGAGGACATTTTTTAAGCTCAAGGGTTGAGTTGTTCTTTCTGTGTCCGGGTTGAGAACTTCCCACTGGCCCTTATCAGTGTTAGAGAGCAAGAATGACCTTAGCCCATCAGTTAAAGAGATCTAACCGCATTAACGTCAGGCTAAGCTGTCCATTAGCATTAACTGCTGTTAGCACCAGAAATACTATCACAGAAACTGCTCCATGGTTTCCTTTCTCTCCATCCTTCTCTCTCTCTTTTTTCAATCGGGAGTGTGAGACAGACAGCTATTCCAAATAATAGTTAAGCAAATGGTGCAATACTACAATGTAATGCTTTTTAATGTTCTCAACAATGCACTATGTTAAGTGATACAAAAGCAACCACAGTTACCACAGACATGTGTGCCTGACATATTTGGTGTACTGTATATCGTGAGTGAATACACCTGCAGTTCATGAGAAGTGTGTAACCGAAGCCTGACACCTGATCACACACTCCATGACCTTCATTAAAATTTGAATATGCACCTCTATAGCCTAAATATTGTGTGAAGTGGACAACGGAACAGAAATTGTCTAATATTTACTCTAATGGATAAGTGTGGAACAAACACTAATGCAAACACACTAATGCTCAATATTCTCTTGAATTAAACAGTATCTCTGTTTCATGTTTCAGTGTGTCAACATTAATGCATAAACGCTTACAGCATGAACATAGATCAACACAATGACTCGCATACATCTATAGATCGTGCACCCCATTCAAAAGTAAAGGAAGTTAAGTCTATCATATCACATACCGTCACAATGTTCTATGTGTCTTCCATATAGAGATATGTGTGAAGACAAGTTTCCATCAGGCTCTCTGGTCCCTGCACACCCCTCTCAACAGTTTCCACACTCCTGATTCCACCCTTAATGTCCCGCTCTGCTGATGATGACAATTGAAAACTGCCTGACTGAAATAGCCCCTTAAAGGGACAGTGAGACATGTGTCTCTTCTTCACTGTTGCAGTTCACCTTAGCAATAGGACACACCCCATTAAGAAGCCAGGCCTAATCTGCCTTCTTAAGATCCAACAGCCAATGAGAGAGTTAAAGGTAAGATGGACACACACACACACACATAAAGTATATGATCTTAATACACAAAATATAAATATATAAATACAACAGGTATAATGGACATGTTTAAAAAAAAAAACTATAATTTTCCTTGTTCAAAACATTCTCAGCATTCTCAGCATCATTACATAACACTGCAGTGGTGTTGGTATTTGGAGTGGTTTTGTTTTTACCCTTAGATCTAGAGGTTGTAAAAGAGTGGGTGGGTTACAGATGCTTGTCTGCAGCTCAGCTCAGCTCTTCTCATCATTTACAAAGACACTGAAACAGCCCATTAGGACGAGGAGTGAAATAGAGTGAGTTTGAGGTATAAAAAACAAGCATTATCAGCTTCAAATAGCAGACACACTTTGGGGGAGCTCTGAGATCTATATTACAAGGGTGAGTCAAAAATGATCCGCACTCCGGTTATATTAAATCTATATTATATCTGTTGGCCTAACTGTTTATCAACGCTGTCCGTTCAAGGCTCCCCAGTCACTGCTGTGCGGGCGTGAATGTGTTACATCAGTTAATTTGTACTTGTATTGCAGCGCAATGCAGTGATTAGTTGTTTTGTGGTCTAAGAGTGTACCTGGTGCCAAAACAACTAACAGAAGAGCATAAACAAAATCGTTATATACAGTACTGTATCTGCAAACACAATGTGGACTGATACTCTAAAGAAGGTGAAAGTTTCTTAACTGGTGATGAGACATGGATTCATCACTATGACCCTGAGAGTAAACAGCAGAGTATGGAACAGAAACATCCTCAATCGCTGACCAAGAAAAAATGAAAATCAACCATCAGCTACGTATAGAATTGATCTCGGGGGCCAGTATTGGAACATTATCAAGAAAAAGGTTAAACAATCAACAGGGCTTGTTACAGTGAGATGATTATTAAAGAGCTGAAGCCTGAACTATAAATTAAAAAGAGAAATGCCAACCAAAGGGCATGGTGATCTTGATCACATCCGCACGCTTCTGCCCACCCTGCAGAAAAATCTTTTTTTTTGATATGTTAAAGCATCCTCCTTATAGTCCTGATCTTGCTTCATTGGACTTTCACCTGTTTGGTCAAACAGTCCTACAAGGAGGAAGAATCACTCAGATGCTCAGCCTAAAACATTATTTAACGAGGAAATACAAAAGCTTGTTGACAGATGGATGATTGACGATGGAAGCTTATGTCAAAAAATGATTTATGATGGTATTTGTCTTTTCTAAAAGATAATTAAAGTAAATTCTACAGCCAGAGTGCAGATCAATTTTGTCTCACCATTTTATGTTAAAATGGAAAAAAATATGTGACCTTTAAAGGAAAAGGTAAGAAGTTCAGTAGTCCTTTTCTACCAGGAATTTTTGGTTTGTCAAAACATTGTGTCAATCTTATGAACACTGGAACACCACTGGCAATAGCTTGTTTTTGAGATTTTTATTTTATTTTTTTGATGAAATGATATGTTGTTGCTGTTGCTGATAAAATAAATCTAGGCTACCAGACAGTGATGCTGAAAGAATGACCCCACATTTGCAATGTTGCAAATATGACTTCATAACTTAATACTTAATTTGATCTCTTAGCTGAACTACATCCTCGTAATGCTTATTCTGCTGACAGTAGCATTTTTTACCTCTCTGTTCAGCAGATGCTTTAAGCTGAGGGCCTGAGCAAGACTCAAACCCCAGTCTCAAGAGTAAGAGCTCTGAGTGCTAACTATTGGTCCATGAAGGAACTTGCTGCTGGATAGTTAAAGTGCCACAAAATAATTTCTTCAAGTCAAAAAAAAAAAAAAAACAGTTTAGAAAGCAGCTGAAAGTAAAAAAAAAAAAGCTTAATGTTTGGAATCTGTTCTGTGAAAGCGGGCTTTTTTGCAGGTTGGACATTGTGCAAACATCATAGAGTATTTCACTTCAGCATTATACAGTACATACTTACAGTAGTAAAGCTATATGGGATGCTGCACAGTACAAGTGTCGCTTAAATCGTAAGTAAGATTATTCACTGATTTTCCACCTTTTTGTCTTTTTTTCACACCCATATCGACACTTCTCCTTTGCCTTTTTCTGCTGCGATCACTAGCATGTGTGTGGCTTGCTTTTGGGAACCAGGATACACCTTAAAGTAATATTTTCAAAAGAAAATAAAAAGATAAGATAATGCTTCAGCACTCAAGACTCAAAAGTTTTGGATCACTTGCAAATTTCTTTGTTTTTGTTAAATGAGTTATTTTCTATATTCTACAACAAAACTGGGGAGTTCAAAGCTACAGTATGAAATAACACATAGGGAATTAGGTAATTATGTAACAGTCAGTCGTTATTTTAAGGCATGAAAGTCAGCTGTTCTGGAACAGTTCTTGCATAAACAGTATTGTCAAGTGCATTTGCAAAACACATCGAGCACCATAATGAAACTCTCACGAAGACCATCCTAGGCAGGCAAAACCAAATCCTACCTCTGCTGCAGATGAGATCATTTAGAGTTACCAGCCTCAGAAATCACCAATTAACAAACAACACCTCAGATTATATTGTTGTATAATGTAGAAAAAGTTTTGGATCACTTTGTGACTAAACAAAACAAAGAAATATGCAAAAGACTAAATAAAAACAAAGAAATTTGCAAGTGATCCCAAACTTTTGAGAAGTAGTGTATGAGTAAATATACAGTACAACATTGTATGTCATTGTAGCACACTTTCCAATCTGCATATACAGTACACTTCATACATGGTGCTTCTTGTTTTGAACAGAGTTCAGAAATCAGCTTCCTACACATGGAACATTTACTCATGTCTCTTATACATATCGCGCCTGTCTCTTGAGTGTTGTAGCATTATCTTTATGAAGCATAATCGTTATGAAGGCTTTACAGATCATAAGTAGCAGACACATCTCAACATTAACTATTCAAATGAGATTATTTTATATTTTGGACGCCTTCAGCATTATTTTACACTGTAGAAAGAAATAAAAATCAGGAACGACCATGGAGTTAGAAAGTGACCCCAAACGTTTGAGCAGTAGAGTATTCGTTTCAACTGCCTTAATAGCCAGATTCTTTTAATGGAACATTTTGATGGAAAAAGGAATGTTGGCAGACATTGTATTTGGGACACATTTCAGTGAGTATCTATGTAACAAAAATTACTTATACAGCAGTTTGTAGTCTGTTTGGAAGAGAGGCTTTACACGAGTGGCGATAATGGACTGTAACATCACTGGGACATTTACCTACAGTATATGTATCCCACCGTGTGACAGGTTTTCTACTAGTGATGGGAATTTTGAATCATTTTAGTGACTTGGTTATTTGAATCTCGTTCATCAAGATGAACAAACCTTTTTTTGAGTCATTTCGTTCATTTGATCAGAAATAAATTAAAATGTTGCGTTTTCAATAAAAATACCCCCAGTTATGAAAATATTACAATGTAACTAAGAACATATTATAATAAACAGAATGAGCAGCTCAACTCTTATACCTTTCAATCTGAGTTCTTTTGAATCTATTGCACTGCATAGCGTCTATGGGAGTCACGTGTCAAAAGAACGAACGCCTTGGGACTCGAAGACCCACTAGCACTATCGTTCAATATTGCGACTCGATACTTGAAGACTTATTGCTGAGAATCGTTCAATACTGTTTGCTGTATATAACATACGGAGGTTATAGAAATAGAAAATAGAAAATGAACGAATCACTCTCCGAGACGACTCGTTCATCTGAGTCATGTTAAAGATTCGTTCAAAAAGAACCAATCGTTCATGAACGACCCATCACTATCTTCTACAATTGGTAATTACACTTAACGTCGACAGCATGGGTGAAAGTACCCATTCAAAACCATTCATGGAAGCACTTTTAGCAAGACAACACATGTGATAACATGTCATTTTAAACAACAACTTGACTGCTTCATAATTGCTTCAAATATGAAGCAAATATGCTTCCAAATTGCCTCCATTTATTTTATTTTTTTTTTTTACACCTAAATCAAGCTACAAAGCTAAAGAGCGTCTAACACAAGGCTGAATCCCAAATCCCTCTGTAACCCCTAACCAAGGGCACTAATTAGTGTGTGGAACAAACGATTATACAGTACACCCTTCAAGAAAGCATTAGGTTTCCAGTTAGCGCTATTTGGGATTGAACCGCAGAACCCGGAAGTTAACGGAGCTGATACAGTATTCTAAAGTTTTTTTATTGTTATTATTAATTATAGTATTCTAAAGTTTTTATTTTTTATTTTTTTATTTTTTACTATTAATTATAGTATTCTAAAGTGTAATAAATCAAAATATAAATAGAAAACAAGATTTACAGGACAAGAAAACAAGATTTACAGGACAGTCCACCACCTTCATGTTTTAGCCTTTTGGATATATAGTACTGTACGTGCTTACAGTATAAGTACAACTTATAGTAGGACTTATAAAGGCAAGTAAGAATTGAATTACTTTAACCCCTGATAATCAGATGCGGTTTTTACGCCCCATCAGAAGGATAAGGAAAGTATTGGTGAAGCAATATACCTGGTAAAATAAAGAAACAAATCATAATCTGTTGATAATAAATAATATTTGTTGAACTGTTAAATAAAAGCATCATCACACTTGAGGTCATGCTGTTGTGCTGAATATCAGCATGGCTGTGATGCCTATGACGGCATCACAACTTTGCTGATAACCAGCACAACAGCGGAACTTTGCGTAAATATTAGCTGGCATTAGGTTTTTGTGAGTGTTTTCGTACATGTATGAATTCACCATGTTTCCTTCTTTCTTTGTTCACACTTCCTACGGTTTGTTTCCCTCTCTTTTGTTTCCCCGGATTTCACCAGAAAACGTTAAGGACGTAAATATCCCTTTGTGCTGTTAGTTAATAAACTAGAGAACATTCAGACACCATCACATGTGTTTGTGTCTCTCCCATTCGGCATCTGTGTCCAAGTCTAGTGTATTGAAGTTTGTCAGCCACATCAAGTAATTCTTCCCTTAATTTGAACTGAATAGGTAGCTAAGTTGTTTGCCTACACTGAGATGTTGATATGCACGCAACGGTTTCCGGACCAAATAAGCACCTCAGTGAGCAACTGATGTCTGACTACGACAGTATTTATCTTATAACTGTGTAAATTCTGGGTAAAAAGCCAGCCTACTTAAAAAGCCACCTAGCAATTAGAATGCATTAGATCTGATTACAGTTTTTATTTTCATTTTTTAAAATAAGTTACATTTTTAAAACCTTTAAATTGGTTCTGACAAATAATTTTGGCAAGGACAATTAGAGACAAAAGGTAGGAAGTTAACGACCACATACGACTCTCAATACTCTATCTAAAAATTAGGAGGAAATGGAATTAAAGCTGGAATTAAACCTTTTTTGTACATTTAAAAAGGACCGTGAAATAAGACAAAGAAAAGGGAATGTGTGGCTATAGCAGAGCAAGGGAAGATAGCTGTGTTGTGGATTGGGTGTAATATCCATCAAATCAGAGCAGTAGTAAAGTGCTGAGTCATCTTATGACACACACACACACACACACACACACACACACACACACACACACACACACACACACACACAATTATAGACAACACAACACTTATACACATACACACAAATTTAAAAGAACACCTGTCCACCTGCTCATTAACACACGTATCCAGTCAGTCATGAGTGCTTTCAGCACCATGCAGAAGCAGATGAAATACTTTGGCTTAATGTTCACATCAGACATCAGGATGAGAGACATATGTGATCAAATGACTGTGACAGTAGCATGGTTGTTAGTTAGTGCCAGGTATTTTCATATTTCATAAACTGCTGATCTTTTGGGATTTTCACACACAAGAGCTTGCACGGAATACTGGGTTCACTGCAGGTCACCACACACACACACACACACACACGCACACGCACACACAATCGCACATCGGGCCATTTTAGAGTCACTAATTTTTCTACTAGGATCTTTAGGATAAACCAACATGGATGAGGGAAAAATGTGAAACTCCACAAACTCAAGCTGGCAGATTCTGGATCTGTGAGGTGTACACCACTTTGCCCCAGTTATGTGTCTGCTTTCTTGAATCCATCCATCAGGCCATCCTGCTAAAACCCAGTGCAGCGTTACTATGGTTACTTGGCATTTCTAAACACCTGGGGTCTAAAATTCCAATGTGTTTAACACATTATTATTATTTTTTGCAATCCGAGGCATGAGTGAGTGAATGTGAACTTGTGAGTGTGTGTGTGTGTGTGTGTGTGTGTGTGCGTGCACACATTTTCCAGTTAGATCTGTATAGTCTATTATTTGGGCAGTGAATACTGTTAAAATAATGCCAGCACAAAAAAACCCCCCCAAAAAACCATCATCTGCCCTGGTCAGCAATTATAATCCATTTGTACTTACTTTAGCTGGAAGGAGAGAGAGAGAGAGATGGGGAGAGAAAGTGAAGGTGAGAGAGAGAGAGCGAGAGTGAGAGTGAGAGCAGACTTCCTTTTCTTCAGACTGACCTCAATCTACTTGTTCTCCTAGTTCATCTCTTCACTCAGAATCCTCTGGGGTGCAATGTGAGTCAGAGAGTCTGATGTGTTCTTTGATTCATGAGTCTATATATTCATGGGTACATAACAACAACTCATGACAGAGCCTGCATACTCATCACACATGTACAGTAGATAAGAGATATGGACAGGTTTATGGTGGGCTACTGACTCTCTCATACACAAGAGCTGCATATTTTGAGCTAAAATTGCACATCCATTGCAAACACAACATGCCTCACAGCATATTAATAAAACGTAATGGGAACTAATGTGTCACATTATTTGATGAATTTAGATTTTCTTTCACCTGAAAATTTCATGTAATCCACTTGAAAATGATATAATATCACAGGCCAATATTTAAAACATTATAATGTCATTAATGGTGGCACGGTGGCTTAGTGGTTAGCTGTATGCATGTTCTCCCTGTGCTTGGTGGGTTTCCTCAACAGTCCAAAGACATGCAGATTAGGCAACTTGGCATTCCCAAATTTCCCTTAGTGTGTGAATGAGCATGTTTGTATGTATGTGTGTGCCCTGTGAGGGATAGGTACCCTGTCCATGGTGTACCCTGCCTTGTGTCCTTAGTATTCTGGGATAGGCTCCAGGCCTCCCCGCAGTAGACGACGATGATAATGTCATAAATATACTGTAGGTATTTCCTATAACTTTGTTAGATAATGTCTTTCATAAATATTCTTTCATATATACATGTATATTGAACCCACTATTCCACATTTTGTAGTGTTTACCTCTTGATTCATATAATATAGCTAAAATATATATAATAAATAAATTCTGAAACATGCAATCAAGTACATATTTGTTAGTTTCAAACATATACACCCCCTTGCATCAATATGTGATGGAAATCACTGCTGGGGTATGTCTGTATCGACTTTGCACATCTGGATTTGAATATTTTAGTTTATTCTTCTTGTCATAATTGTTAAAGCTCTGCCAGATTGGATATACTGTAGACCAATAACGTTCCTGTCTTGGAAAAGATTTTCTGGCTGTTGACTCAATATACTAACATATTCAGATCTTTTTTTTTTTGAACGACTATTGTATTTTGATTCCGATAATTTGCTAATGTATAGTTTTCACAGAACCAGAGCTGAACAGATTTAGCATTTTTCTAATTGTTAATTTATTTTGTTTTAACAATTGTCAAGCTTGAATATCTTGGCCTGTTTGTGTAGATTTATAATGTTTAGAACATTTTAGTAGCAACAGTAGTAACACTACACAATATTGAAAAATGCCACAGAAGTACTTACAGTATGTGAAGCACTGTTCCATATTCAAGTCATTGCCTACCACCTAGTGGTGAAGTCGCGTTACTGCATCATGGTCTATGAGACTTTCTTTCTTTCTTTCTTTAACAATAATAATTTATTCATTTTGAAGCATTTTCTAATTCAAGAAATAGTTTATGTAAATCTCCTGAAAAACAAGAAATGAATTTCATCTTTCTACTTTACTGCAGCTGATGGAGATTTTCCCTGGAGTACCTGTGAAAGACTTACCTCTACAATAATACACTGAATTTGCTGATGGCCTTTGATAGAAAAGACAGAGTAAGTAAAATTTCCTCCAGGTATATTACCGCCTCCTGTAATTTTTATATTAACCACTAGGTGGGAGTATATCCTAATTTTCCCTTTACTAGGACTTCCCTATTTAGCTCAATGACTTTCTTTATTCTACTGTAGAATAAACGGCTTCTGTTCAAGTAAAGCAAGTTTTTTGCTTTGAGGCAAGTTTATTTAGTTTTAACTGGTTCCAGAAGTTATGGCTGAGTCCCAAAAGGCTCCCTTTATATAGTGTATTGTGTATTAAATGTGAAATGGCTTTTACATCATCTACAGTATAGTGCATGCAAAGAGCATTTTGACCCAAATATATGCTTGAAAGTTTATGTACTTAATACAATACCAGTCAAAAGATTTGGACACATTAATCTGGATTTTTTTTTACATTCTTCAACAATACTGGATTTTCTCCAAGCTATTTAATAAAACATATGGCAATAGGTTATTGAGTAGCAACAGCAACAACAAACAGCACCTCAGATTAGATCCGTTATGAAGGCTTTACAGATCATAAGTAGCGGATCCACTGTTCAAAGGAGATTTTTTGCAGATTTTAGATGCCGTCAGCATTGTTTTACAGTGTA
>JAQMYK010000004.1:8720313-8730802 GCA_030014345.1 Clarias buthupogon
CACACACACACACACACACATTAACGGAAAGACTGCTTAATCGTGAAAAATTAGCAAGGAACATTGCTAACAACTCTCGCGTGAGCGCACGCTAACAGAATCACTGCTGTAAAGTAAAAGTAAACAACAAATGAACCTGCACTTTACCTTTGAAAAGAATCCCGACAGAGCGGTGTTTCTGTGTAGAGCAGAGAGTGTGTATGTGTGTGTGTGAAGGTGCGAGGAGGAGGGTGTGTGTGAAGGGGCATGGTGTCAAATTACGTGCGCGCACACATAATGGCATGCTGACCCAGGGAGAGAAAGAAAATGGATCTTTAACCTCTCTAATGAGACTTTCTTTTGCTTTACACGCGCACACAAGTGTGTTATAATAAACAGTACATGCGTGCACGGAAGTTGATTATACCAGTGAGAGACGCGCACTAAGACCCAGCAGGGGAGACGATTACCCACTATTCCGCTGCGCAAGAGAGAGAGAAAAACCAAGACTTGTTCAATTTGTTAAGTGAAAATTTCTCAAAAATCTTTGCTCGTCTTGCGGAACACTCGTAAACTTCGTTACTCGCAATCCGAGGTTCCACTGTACTTTGAATTGAGTTGAATTGAAGATAATGCACTGTAGTGGAGGAACATGAACAAACTAGTTGCAATGGGCTTTCTTTTATTGTAACGTAATATACAAACAAGTTTTATTCTGGGAGCATGTTCATAAATCAGATTCGTTTGTAAGTCAGACAAAATAAGTTAGACACGTTTGACACAAATATACAATGTAAAGAATTTAAAAAAACATACACACCGGTTTGGTGTTTTGGTTCCGCATTACATTCTCACAAAACTACACCTCCAAACCTTGAGAGGAATTATGATGGCGCAGTGGGCACAGCTGAACGTAGTTAAAGAGAACCTGGACAGACGTTGCGGGGAGGATAACGCTACATGGTGTTTACTTAGCGCTTGAACTGACACCATTTTGACTCATTGGCCAGCAAACTTGCCCAACATAAACCCCAGAGAGGATTTCTATGTGTTTAACCTCTAAGGTCGAGGGTTTAAGTACCGTCTTCAGGTCTGTGCCTGGTCTTGAGTTTCCTGAAGGTACCCTGGTTTCCTCCAACGGTTCAAAGACATGCGGATTAGGCTAACTAGCATATTCATATCCCTCATAGTGTGTGAGAGAATGTGCAATGGAATGTCACCCCGTCCAGGGTGTACCATGCCTAGTGCCCTGACAGAATGAGTGAGTGAGGGAGAGGGAGTTTATAGCATGAACAGTTCAACAAACAGACATAAAATATGAAAATGTTTCAAACACTGTGAACTGCCTTGTGTACAGGAATAATTACACTTTCAAAGTCTACACAGGTTACAGTTTACACTTCCACAACTCCATTGAGAGTTCTAACAGAGACAGCACTGTTTCTTCACGGTATGAGAAACATTATTTACTTTTTTGTGTCAAGATGCCTCATGTTCCCTAGTCTGTTCTGTTCTGCCAATACCACCACTTCAATTCACTATCACGCTCCACTGTTTACTCTGATGATTCACTGCGTATGTCAGTCCACCTTTCTGGGTCTCATGTACAATAATATCACAGCGAGGACTTACCACTCAGAGCTCTGCTGGAATAAAACTGAGTTTTACTTTGTGTCAGAACTATGAGCTCATATTATATATACAGTAAATGTGGTTAAATGTATCTATATAGCTGTTGTTTGTTATACTTTGCATTGACCCTTGGAAAATTATGCACTTATTGGATTTATGACCAATATCTAAGACTGTGTGTGATTTAAGGCTATGTGTAGTTGTTATTATTTCTCCAGCATTTTTACTCTACTTTCATCATCAGAACATAATTCATACTCCAATCATGACAACCTTGCTGTTCTTTCTGTCATTATTTAAAGGACATATTATTGTGATCTTACTCTGAATCTTATCACGCGAAGCCATTGTTTGTGTGCCTGTGTGTGTCTGTGTGATTGTGAGTGAATGACAGAAAGTGAGAAAGCATGTGTCATATGAAATCAGCCTAAAGAGCCCTAATGATGTTTCCTTTGTTTTTAGTCTAATCCGAGGGGCAAGATGCCTATTCCTGGCCACTCATATCAATATGTTTCAACCAGCGGCACTTCTGTTGGATGCTTTGGTAAACACACACTGTGACCTTTCATCCTTGAAAGACTTTTTAACATCCAAATCAAAACCTGTGCTTTTTTTGACGAGATGCATAATAATCAAATGAAATTTTTGTGCTATAAGGATTTCCAGGAAGGTTAATGCAGAGGATCTGACTAAAGAGTGATGATATTTAGAATCAACATGTATAGTTAAGGGATAGAATAAACATTTTGCCAGGACCTTTACTTTCCGAAGCCGGGGTGTCCACCTCTACCCCAAAATGGCTAAAACCAGGAAGTTCTCAAAGTTAATTGCAAACTTCTGTTGCAAATTTTTACATGATCATCAGGAAGCAATCAAACATGATCTCCAGGAAGCAATCAAGTCAGCCAAATGATCAAGTGCCACCAGAGTACTGCAGACACCTTTTTTTGACTAGCTGGATCCTGCAGGTTTTGAAGAATGAAGGACTTACTAAATGTTGATTGTTGTATAGCAATATCATTGCAAAGAAATCACCAATTATTCTTATTATCTTGGTTGTTATTATTTTTAATATTTGCTAATCTAATAAAAAGATCATTGAATTTCACTTTATATAAATGCATTTATGCTAACATCTTATTATTATGGCAGTTAAATGTTCCTGTGAGGAGGAAAAAAGGAGTCTCCATGGTCAATCCTTTTGAAACATTTGAAGGTAAAGCTTATATTTCTTTTTACAGTAGTGCATACAAACGATCCGACCTGACTGGACGCTCACTCACGATCGCTACCTTTTTACCTCCTAAGGCTTGCTGTTAAGACATGAACGGCCAATCATTTTCTCAAATTGAATGTTATTTTCTGAGGTGCCTTGTCGAGAGAAGCTTTCATATATTTGTCAATTCTGTCTTAAAGCAAGCCTGTTGAATTCCGCTATCTAATCATCAATCATCAATCTCTTGATGAGCACTTTTAAAAAATATATCAAAATTATACTTTGCTCTAAACTCCATTAGTAGATCCATTATTGCATAGATCCATTATACTGTATATCTCCTCTCAAACATGCTTTTAGCTTGCTGAAATCCTGACCTACTTGTGCTTACCATGAACATATATTTTTTTATAACCCTTTGGGGGGAAAATGTCTCCCAGATGCTTTAAATCCGAATGTTATCCTGACATGTTGACTCTGAGCCTATACGTTAGTTAGAATTCAGCGTGAGTAACCACAGGAAAACGTTCAGGCTATAAGATCCTTGCTTTTTTTGTTCTGAGTGACAGTTTTGCAATTAAAGTGACACGATGAACACGATGACATATCTTGGCATTGCAGGCGCCACCCCTCAGGATATCAAAAGCCCACCAACAACTGGTGTAGCCCCTCCAGTTTTAATTAGCAAGGCCAGATGCAGACCTAGATGCAATTTATTTTCTAAAAATGACATTAATGCATTCCAACAGTCTTTTTTTCTATGGGAACTGCTCTTTCAAAGGGATGGGTATGGCAGGTAAACAAATAAAACTGATTATTAGAGATTGTTGTTACTTTAAGGCAAGTGACAAAAAAGCTGTAGTTGTAAGTTGATAAAATGTAAAATGTAAAAAAAAAATTATAAATTAAAAATTCTCATATTGCTCTGGGAATAAGGAATTTGGCACTTTTGTACATGCTCTCTTATTTACTTACTTAAATTAAACCACTGCTGTATCCTGGTTAAGGTCACCGTAGGTCTAAATCCTATCCTGGAAACATTGGACATGATGTGAGAATACTTCCTGCATGGGTTACTAGTCAACTGCAGGTTGCCATGCACTAATATACACCTTGGGGTAATTTATCCTAGCCAACCCAAATTCAGTATTGGTACAGTTTTAGCAAGTAGGAGGGAACTAGAGGACCTATGGAAACCCACACAGATCCTTAACATTCATGCCGTAAAATAACACACAACCTGCAAGAAATTTCCTACGTCTTGAGTTTAGCTTGTTTTTGGTTTTGATGTTTTTTTTCTTTTCTTGTTTTCCTTTTTTTTCTTTTCTTTTTTTTTTGAAGATGACTTGCTGCATTTGTGTAAATTATCACAACCCACTAGTATCCCATGTTGTCTGCCAGCTGTTACTTTTTTTGTTTTCTGAGGCATTTTGCTTTCATTCCTGGAATGCTGGTTTCTCCCAATGGTAGTTAAAATTCCCATAATTTCTAAAGGTGTTTTCTGTTGCCGAGAGCTGTCTTTTGTATACATGAGCTCACAGGTGCCTAAGAGCCATTGTTGCTCTTAATCTACATGAGAGAGACTGCATAGTGTCTGTAACTGTTAAAGTCACCCTGATATGCACATAATTATCTATGAAGAATGGTGCATTTACATTACATTTAGGCATTTGGCAGACGCTCTTATCCAGAGCAACATACAAAAAGTGCTTTACAGTTTACATCACTGGATACATACTTACACTGGGTTAACTAGGTTAATAACTAAGTGGCATTAGTCAAACAGGAGAAAAGAGTGGACTTTTAGGAAAGAGTGTTTTTTTTTTCTTTTTTTTCTTTTTATGGGGGACTAGTCCAAGTACTGGAGAAACAGAATCGTCTTGAGTTGTCGTTCAAAGATCGTCAACGTCTCTGCTGTACGGACATCTAGAGGAAGTTCGTTCCACCACCTAGGTGCCAGAACAGAAAAGAGTCTGGATGAATGCCGCCCTTGATCCCTGAGAGATGGTGGGACATAAAGGTGCATAAATGAACCTTTATGGAATAATCACATACAGTACAGTTCACATTCAGATGTGTGTGTAATATCAGATCTCTTTCACCTACACACACAAATTAGTGGCTTAGTGGTTATCACTGTCGCCCTGCTTCTCTAGGGTCCGGGGGTGTGTGCCCTGTGATGGATTGGCCTCGAACCTTAAGTCTCCTGGGATAGGCTCCAGGCCCCCCGCGACCCTGAATACAGAATAAATCAGTAGATGAGTGCGGGAGTGTATAATAATAATAAAAAGTGATGTATTTACCATGCCATGTACATTAGATTTAATCTGAAAAATGGAAAACAAATTGTTTTTATGTAAAATTACTATCTCACTCACTCTCACTCATCATCTATACTGCTTTATCCTGTATTCAGGGTCGCGGGGGGCCTGGAACCTATCCCAGGAGACTTAAGGCTTGAGGCAGGGTACACTTTGGGGGCCAATCCATTTCAGGGCACACACATACGTACACACACACTCATTCACACACACTACGGGCAATTTGGGAAGACCAATTAACCGAATCTGCATGTCTTCGGACAGTCTACAACTACACAGTAATTAACAAAGTTTCGGAAAACAGTGCACTGTTTAGGTGGGTGTTGATGCTATTGGGCTGAGCCATTTCCAGTTATTTTGGGTGTAAACCAAGTCGTACAAAGGTTGCGATGAACTGTTGTATTGTATATAAAAAAGTGAAATAGAATGACTTTTAACTAACAAAATATCAAATAGCAGGCAATCAACAGGGCAATAGCAAGCAATTGTACAGTGGAAAGATGTGGGCTCTTATTGGGCATGAAAATGAGTAGTCTAACTCCTTTTTCCAATTGCCTATAGTACCCATAGTGTGTGTGCAGCAGACTGCCACTCCATCCAGAGTGGACCTACAGCACTTCTAATAAGTCATTTCTGGGACACCGGGCCATCAGAGCTGCAGATCATAGCCTTTTGACTGCTATGAATGAAGCTGTCAGTCCTATGTCTCAGCCTTAGAAGGTTATTTTGATATCCACCTACAAAGACAACCTGATCAAGGCCATCCCATGGGCACAGTATCTTTTGAAGCCTTCCTTTGTAGTCATCAGAGGTATACAACACAATTCTTTCAGTAGAACCTTTTCTTCATAAACTAACACGTCTTGAGGAAAATGCATGAACTTCAGTGAATATCTGTGGTACCACCTTCTCTTTGGGGTGGCAAATGCTCTAGAAACAGTACACACTACTAAATTAACAAGGCTATGGCTTCAGACAGAGTAAAAAAAATAATAAATAAAATAGGCTTGGGGGAAAATGTCTGAAATTGTCTCCTACCGTTTGTATGATTACTCTGTCTGGAGTTAATTCACCAGAGAATTATATTCTCCAGTAGCAGTTTACAATCGTTAGAAAACAAATTAGCCATCACTAGCATTTTGGAGCTTTTGGGCAATTAACCTGAGTAATGCAGGCTACATGGTTTTTAAAAGCTAATGTACCATACGTCAATAGGCATCTGTAGACACTATAAGAAATTTGCAACATCATCTACCATACGAGTTTATATTGCTTTTTTTTTTTTATCTCTAGCTTGGTTGCAGACCAATTTTTTTTATTTTTATTAATGGTTGACAATCAGGCAGGTAGTTGTGTATGTTTTAAACATTTTGCCTTCCACATCATGCAATTAAGCACCTGCTTCACAAAGTCAGGTTTTCTGGGTAGGGGGATTGCATTACTGGCTCTTTACTGGATCTACTGACAATCACAATGGCAATATCCAATTGCAGACATGTAAATAAAAACAATAATCGCCTTTGCGTGTTTTGGAGGAAGCACTTGATAGCACCACCTACACTGATTGATAGTTGTTATCAATGGGCGAGCTAATGGGTGGTAACTGGCAGGAAAATAATGGGTGTCTATTGTGGGGTTAAAGAGAAAAAGGAAATAAAGACTCAGGTAATATATTTACGTGTAATATGAGGAGTGAACACTGCACTTTATAGCTAAACCATTCAGCAATGACTTTTTAACTTTTTAGACAGTCCAACACAAGATGCTACATCAACAACTTCATCAGGGGAAGATATGGAATCGACACTGATATCCATATAGTTATGGGCCACTTTTGTTAAAAAAGTGTCCACTTGCCTTATTATTGTGGATAATATTTCCATCAGGGAAAAGGTATGACTTGCAGTTTGACAAACAGCATTTATTTATTTAAAGTACATAAGAAACAGATACAGTAAATTACAATATTCAGTATTAACTGAATAGTTACAAAAGTTCTCACAAAACTGTACATTTCATGACAACAGGTAGTGAACACTTCTTCATTACCAGAAACAAGTAAGACAAAAAACACTGCATTGTAACAAGTAACTATTCAATGGTTTAAAGAATAGCACTTTCAGCATGTTTAACTTTTCACAATAGATTTAAATCGTATATAAAGTTATATAAGATCATATAAGATAAAGTTATATAAGTTTATATTTATATAAGATAAAATTATGTAACTTTATCATATAAATTATCACCAAACAATCCATAGAAATGCACTTTTACATAACCAAGAAACTCAAGTATTTATGCTCAAGTATTTATGCACATTGGCACTGAAATGGTGGATATGTGCAAATACAAAGACAACTCCAAAATTCAGGAATCCATATGTAAAAGTTCTATTATCATCAAGGAGATAGAGAGACAGGTGTCAACATGCTACAAGAATCTATTACTTATGATTTACTGGGGCAGAAACATAGTCCTTCTGTGCAAAGTAAAGATAACAGTACACAGCCTTTAGATATTTGCCATGTTCATACGTAGCATTACTTCTGCAAACACTTAAAGCACTTTCAGTAGCCAACTGCGTGAGATGATTTCAAAGTCTACACGTCATTAATTGACACTAGGAATGTTACATTGCTATGGTAACATTAAATCACTCGTAAATGGGAACAGAAAATTATAATATAAATTCTGGATTATACCTTTGGTCCAAGATTGTGCATATAAATTTAATTAATGAGACTAATTTGCATAATCACAAGGTGTTCTAGTTTTACTGATGCATCAGCTGTTTTTGAGCAACCCACTGGGAAAAACTAAATTTCTAAGCATCTGATTTCTTCCATATGCCTGTTTGTTATTCAATTAAAAACAAGTTATTAAAAAAAAAAAAAAACCTTAAGTCAATCTGAGCTACATTGTGCTATTAACTCCATATACCATAATTTATGGAGTTCATTTTTATTTATTTAAATACATATGAACGTTTGTTTTACCACTTTATTTTAAATAAAATAATTCCCTGGGATGCACCGCTTCATTTTATGTAAACATCGAAAAATGAGCTCATTATCAAGAATGTTGATTCTTTTTTTAATTTCACTATTAAAATGGAACATATTTATATTTTGCATTTAAAGTACATTATTTGTTGCTGATACAAACTTGTGTATGAAACTAAACCGTTATTTTGTCACTGCTGACAAAACCGGTTTTAATTCCACCACATTTTAATTCGATTAGTTAAAAAAGAATGTAATAACTAAGAACACACCTTAGTAATGGGCCTTTAAACACTTCTATAGATGCAAAAAGCATTCTCTGCATTATGCTTATGTGTATCAATGCATATTCATTGATATACAGGAGACATGAAGGAATTAAAAAGATTTGAACTTGAATTAAAACTTTTTGATAATTTACTGTTATGCATTTGATGACTTACCAAAATAAATCCTTAAGCTACATTATCTGCTACTGTGAATTACACTTTTGCAAAATCTGTACTGCAATGAATGCATCATGAGGTTGACAGATCACCATTCCTCCATGCTGCAAACTGTTTCCTAAAATGCTCATTCATTTTCCTAAACTAAAGAAAGATCTCTCTTCTCACATATTTTTGCAGGTTTCTAATCGGACATATGGCTTGCTGGGTTCTCTGATTCTTGTCAGATTGTAGAAGCACCACTACCCTGGATTGCTTTCGTAAGCCTGAGGTCTTTCCCCAATTCAGGAAATTGCAGATCAAAATTAATAATTTCTTTTCTATATTTGTTGGATAAAATGGTTTGTAAATCTTCAAAATTCAAGACAAACTTCAGAATTGAAGAATGCAATGTTTCTAAAGCACTAAAATGACCTATTTTTCAGTTCATTGTATGCTATACAGTGTTTTGAAAACAAGCATTAATGTCATTTTCAGTGTCATTTTTATCATGTGATTACTAATTATACTAAATGGAAAGTTGAAAAACATAAATAAAATTATTATTAACTTTACAAGAGTAATAAATACTGTATATATATGTTACAATAAAGCCAGAGTATTAAACATTTGCATACATTTTTACCATATGTGTTGACATCTACATCAGTCGGGTGACTATTCAGGGCTCAACACTGCTGTTATAACTTCCAATCACACACAGAATAAGGTTCGATTTAAAATGTGCATGGTACCACTATGGGTCATTTAAAAAAATAAATATTTAAAACATCAAATATTTTCATCAGTTTTTTATATTATGCAAAAGACAAAATTTTAAAAGCTATCAAATGATATGTCACTAATGTACTATCATTATGTACTGTCAATCATCACATTCCATCTCTTAAGCAATCAATAAACTTGTTGCATTGCCCATTGCTTTTAACCTGCATGCTTTCAGCAAAAGTTCTAGAGGTAATAGAGTCACATTAGCTGTGTGTACATGGACTACTTGCACTGCATTTTATCCTCAGGGAAAATAAAGTCATTTTACAAGCTACAACAAGAGAAAAAAAAGAGATATCCGGCAAACCAAAAACATGGCCACTAAGTAGAAACAATTTTGGACATTCGGGATCTCATTGAGGTTGAGGTTATGGAGTCTGTGGAGCTTTTGGGGATGGGCAAGAACCCTGGCTTTCAAAACTGGATCCTCTTCCTGGCCACTGTAGAAGAAAATATGAAGACACTAGATCAGACTTTTTCAGTAGGAAGATCACTGTACATTTAAAATCAACTTGAACGAAAATGATGGGAAGAGAAGAATAGGGAGAAAGAATGAAAGGGCTCTTGAACCAAAGCATACCACATCATCTAACATGGTGCCAATGGAACCTTGTCACTGGTGGTTATTGATGATGTGGATGCTGACTGAAGTAGCTAAATTAATTATTAAGTGTATAGACATATACTGAACAAAAGTGATGGGTAATGAGCCGACCATGAGACCAAATGAGGTCAGCTAAATCAGTAATTTTATCTTAATTACTGAAGATAAAACTGAAGGTCAGAAAGACCTACAAACAAACAAACAGCAGCCGAAGGGGTCTGAAGTAAAGGCAAGACAATGCAGCTCAAGGGAGGAGACTGGGATGGCGATGTCAATGGGTTTCAGACTTCAGATAGTCATTTCTTTTATTCATTATATGAACTTAATTTCAAAACATGTTTATGATTATGGTAATAAATTAAAGACTTTCAATATGGTTAAGGTCAAGACTGGATGGTGACCATTTCATGTGTGAAAATGATTCTTCATGATCCAAGAACCACTCTTTCACAATTTAAGTCTGCTAAAACTTGCCATTTTCATCCTTGAACATGCCTGTGCCATCAGGGAAGAAAAAT
>JAQMYK010000004.1:8832767-8844238 GCA_030014345.1 Clarias buthupogon
ATGCTTCACTACATGACTGTGGTATGTAACGCAGCCTTGATTCACAAAATTTGGCTTGGATGCCAAACACAAGTAAACAAGTAAATAATACGATTGCCAAGATAATTGAAGTCTGTAATAAGGTGTATGTTTTAATGAATATTTTGGTTAAAACCTTCTTGTGTGTATTTCATGGCTTTCATGTAACTCTTAAGTCTGCTGACTGGTGCAATTTTTTTTGGGTTTGTAAAGAACAATTTCATAAACATTGCTTCAGATATTTAAACTAAAGTATAAATAGTTATACCAATTACTACATAAACTACTAATTGAATTCCAAATCATATTATCATGCATTTCTTTGAGACCTCTTACAGTCTTATTTTCTCACCTATTAAATAGAATTTTTTTCACAAATGATACTGTTTATTAAAACAAGTTTTAGCTATTAGGGAATTTTCATGGCCTATACTATATATGATTTCAAATAGCACATATATACTTAACAGTGTTAATTGTCTCGTAATAATTAATACTTGGCTTTGACTCTATACTGTATATGTATACTTGAATTTTTTTTTATATATATATATATATATATTTTTTTTTTTTAACTCTGTGTTAGGATGATTTGCTGGGTCTGAAGGTGGGCAGCGTGCTTCACCATCTCAGTATCAAGAGGGCAATCCAGGTGCTGCGCATCAACAACTATGAGTCTAACTGTCTCAGACGCAGACCATCTGACGAGGTTCTCCAAATACGCAGCAAATCGCAAATCATCCCTCCAAATACACAGCCCTGTTTATGTAGCAAAATATGCCAGGATGTGTCTTTTTAATTCTGACATCCTGTGCTTAGAATAACATCACACCAGCAGACGTGTGCCAGTGGACCAATCACAGGGTGATGGAATGGCTGCGCTCGGTAGACCTGGCAGAGTACGCACCCAACCTCAGAGGAAGCGGCGTGCACGGAGGACTGATGGTATGGAGAGAAGACGATGGAGCCGAAATGAGCTTCACATGGGAAAGTTGTATAACAGAAATTCAATTTTTCTTTTTTGTGTTGCGTCATCTCAGGTTCTGGAGCCTCGGTTCAACGTTGAGACAATGGCCATCCTCCTGAACATCCCACCTAATAAGACTCTCCTGAGGCGTCACCTGGCCACTCACTTTCACCACCTGATTGGCGCAGAAGCAGAGAGACTCAAGCAGGAGTGTCTGGAGAACCCTGACTACACGCCGCTCACCGCCACAGCCAAAGTGAAGGTGAACAAAAGCTTCATAAGCTCAAGCGATCACACCATTTGTTGTTAGTTTTTTTGGTGCATTGTTTCAACTTTTAGCCTTTTTTGACAAATTGATCCTGCTCCAACGTTGGTATGTTTGTTCAGATCCCATGTGGTCTCTAACCCGTCTCTTTATTAATGTGGGTTTTCATCCTTCTTTCCCCCAAACCCCTGTTTGAGTATTCATTTTAATATGTTCCAGTTGTGACGATACTTGTTCTGACTGCTGTACAGAATCTCTTCAGCTGTGGAGCAATCGCATGTCTTTGTGAAAATCCATCTCTAGTCATATTTATATATTAAATATTCACCACCATACACACTGTTCTTTTAAGGATACAAATAACTCTTTGTTGCTTGTATTCATATTATTTATGACTAGCTGTGCCTGTGACTTCGTTCACGTGGTATTTTGCAATTGTATATTTTAACGGTCCAGGAGATTTTAAAACGCAATTGTAAACTCATAAGTGCATATTGAAAATTGTACAGCGTCGTGTTAAATTGAGTTGAACACATAATTTTTTTTTATTATTATATAAATGATAAGGCTGTCTTCCATTGAAATTTCAAAGTAGCATATTTTCTCTTCCCTTGGGCCAATTGCGATGAACCTATGTTACCTCAAGCTCGGCCAAATACACATGATACACCCCATTCAAATTTGTTCAGTAGTTTAAACTAACACAGAGAAAAATTCCAAAAAACAAATGATTCTGATGTGTTCTATTACTCATCTTACTTCAAAGTACATACGTGCCAGCTTTACAGTTTCATTATCTGTACAGATTACTTAATTTACAACAGATTTTTTTAAAAAGTGCTTTAAGGAATAATTGCATCATTTGCCCTTCTTTCTTTTTGTTTGATATTTTCTATATTTTACCCAAATAATTGCTGTCTCTTGATGATTGTGTCTACATTTGGCCCAACTTTCATCTTCTACTGCAAAACTCGAATGAGCATCATTTAAAAACGTGAATGTTCACACATCTTTACTGATCAGTCACAGTGTTTCACAATGTTTTAACTTTTGTTTGTCATTAACAAAAGTAAAAATTGACCTGATGTAATCTTTCGTCTGTCCTGTCCAGCCGAGACGTCTGTCCTTCGGCGGTTTCGGAACATTAAGGCGGAAGCGACATGAGGAGAACGAAGAGTTTCTGTGCCCGCTGGACGTACAGATGCCCAAGATTAACAGCTTGCAAAGGGAACAGCAGATCAGCGAGGACAACATGGACCAGCTAGAGCAGGTGCTCCACCATACGTATTTAAATGTTGTCCAGTTTGGTGATTTTTGTTTACGTGTACCTTATTCGTAAAAATGTCTTTGTGCTGTAGATGGAGGACTCAGAAGGCACCGTGAAACAGATCGGAGCCTTTTCAGAGGGGATCAACAACCTCACTGTAAGATTTCCAGTTCAGACGCTCATTAACAGACTAGAGTGCTGATATTAAATGATCAGGGTGGTTGAGTGCAAAAGTTTGCATAGCCTTTGCATAAGAAATTCATGAGAGAATTCCAGTAGTCATTTTGCACCTTTATTATCAAAAGTATAGCAAAAATAGTCTGTGTTATTATAGAATATATTAATAAATTTTGTTTATATTAGTTAAATTTTGTTTTGCAATTTAACTATCTTCAAATACTTTCATATTTTTTGAACAGTTTATTTCTAAGTGTCTGCTTTACATACGGCACATGTTGGTTTTACAGTTTCGTCTTGTGAATATCACGCACACTCATACATTCCACTTTTAACTTTGTAAAATTCTTTTGTTTGCACCGCCGTGTCAGATATTTTACGTCGCATTTAAGAATTGTCTAATAAATTCCGTGGGATTCCTTTCCTGTGTTATGTATTTAGAGCATGCTGAAAGAGGACGAGCTCTTCAGGGAGATACCGTCTCACTCTCCTGATGCCGTGTTCACTGACCCCAGCACATGAGACACAAGTCTGTGTTAGCAGATGACCCTGGAGAACCAAACGAATCTAACTACACTGTGATTTCTACCACGAAATGGCTTCCCACAGCACCACCTGTGAAGATCATTTACTCATTTCTAGCTTCGTGATGGTATTACTAATGAGGCTATTGTGTTTGAGTCAGGCAATCAACTACAGTGGAATGTTTTATTTATTCTTTTTACTGTCTGCAACATTAATAGTGTTTCAGTGTTGATGAGAGAGCCTACCAAACACTGCAAAAAATGACCAAAAAAAAAGTTGGTTTAGGTAGATTACATCCTTATACTCACCCGCATATAATCGTCTGTATTGAATTTAGACTTCGTGCCAGGCAGGTACATTGGGAGTATTATGTAGTAATATACTTATTTAAAGCATTTAGTCTGCACGTCACTGGATAGGTATTCCTTAAGCAAAAATGTCCATGTGTTGTGTGGTTTTTTTTGTTTTTGTTTTGAAAGTCAATAAAATCCTCAATCCTTTTAATGTTACATACACTAATTCTGTATTTTTTTAAGACCCATAGATAGCTGATGCATGTATTCATGCTCATTTCAGTGGCATTATTTTTTAGCAAAATAAACATTGTCTCAATGTTGATCAAGACATTTTGTATTTCTATGGTTTAGAAAGTAGATTCACTTTTGGAACTTAAAAACCCTTATTATTGACCAGCATTTGAAGCATTTTAATAAATAATAATTATTTAAAAAATAGCATTAAATGTTCAGAACTGAAAACGTGGTTTTACTATTAATATTTTCCTATACATAAGCTGACCATGTTTTTGAAGTAATGGTTAGCACTATGGCCTGGAGTCAAGGGTTCGATTCCTGCCTTGGGTCTGTATGTGAGTAGAGTTTGTATGTCCTCCTAGTTCTTGGTGGGTTTCCTCTGGCTATTTCAGTTTTTTCACACAGTCCAAAGTCTAATTAGCAATTCCAAATTCCCTGTAGTGTGTGTGATGAATTAGCACTCCGTCCAGGGTGTACCTTGAATCGTGGCCCTTGTCTCCCGGGATAGGCTCCACGTATATAGGATAAGTGGTATGAAGAATGGGTGAAGAGATGGTCATAAGTTTCTCTGTTGTTACTTGACTGTGTTTTGATTTGTTGGTGTGAAGTTTGTTTATATATATATATATATATTGGTATTGACATCAAAACAATATTGTTGGTATTGACATCAAAACAATATTATAAACAACTACAACATATAAAAAGTATATGCAACTTCTAAACTTTTGTACTTATCAAGAATCTAAAATTTAAAAATGTTTTGTAGAGTCAGTCTAACGTAAAGCACCTTGCAGATAAACGTTCATCCTTCCAAGTAGACTTTCAAAAAGATCCCGAATGACCGAAGAAGGAAACTCCTGAGTTAATGCAATCCTTTATTTGTCAAGCTCAAGGCAGTGTAATATGATATATATACTGTATAGAACATGAGCTTGCTTACGGTAGGCGACGTCTTTAAACATTTTTGCGCCAAGCTGGATTATTGCGTAGATTGCTGCAAAGTACTCAAATTACTGATGGTTGAAAGCTTAAACGATACAGATGCAGCGTTTGTGAAGGTGTGCTACTGAATATTGACTTGATTAAAGCTAGCAATACTTTCTTTTATCTTGATGACTTTCCAAGACACTTTAAGCATTTTAATATCCCACCATTGAACACATTAAAGCCAATTTACTGTATTGTTTTCCAAAGTAAGGTGATTGGTACTAAGGCACTTTACCAAAAAAAGAATCCAAATATCACACATTAAATGACAGTAAAAAAGAAAAACTCTCTCCTAAAATGCTGCATTTTGATTATTGGCATATTTAACAAATATATTCTCATTCAACAAATATGTTTTCACATATCTTCCAAAATAACTCAATAATCCCTCGACATTTAATAATATATTAAAAGTGACAAACCAGCACATGACTCAAAGGTCTACTTAAGTGCAAATAACAAAATGCGCACAATTGCAAGGGCTAATAAGTTGCATATCAAAACATACGTGTACTTTGAGACACTGATGACGATGGACTTTGTTTCAGCACCGGAGCCGTTTGGCTAGGTGTCAGGATTAGTGTGTTTATTAGAAGACGAAACGCCTGCTATTAGAATGGCCAACTTTGTCCAGGTTGGGATTGCAGGCAAACTGGATCATGGGTGGAGGACCGCACATGAGGATGAGTGCGTCATCGCCAGGGGGAGGAAGCTGGTTGCGCACCATCTGCTCGCTGATGAAGCCCTGGCTGTACTCCCAGCCTGTCACATGAACAAAAAAAATTTGAGTGGTTGATGATTCATCCAGTTGAATTATCTCTGTTTATACCACAGCGATGTTGTCTTCTTGATTCTGATTGGTTACTCAAAAAGGGTCTTTTTTTGTTTGTATAACAGCAGCTCTGGTAGTAATCCTGGCTGCAGTTTAAACAACAGTGTTATATTAACATCCTCTTTTTAACAATTTTATCATTCTATAGCATCAGTCACTCATGGATTTACAAAACAGATATTCCACAAAGCCAACGTTTAGTATTAAACAGCTATTTAACAAGGAAAACCTTAACACTCCGAGAGCCTCAGAACAAAAGACTTTCTGAGTTCTGGTTTCTTGGTAACATAACAGCTGAATGTTTGGGATTGTTTTGTCTTATTGACTAAAGCACGTGTTCTGGAATACAACCTGTCCTGCACATTGTAGTGTTTCCCCTGCTCTAACAAATCCACTTCAAATCAGGCAGGGCTGGTAATTAAGTAAACAGACCAGGGAAAACATTCACCAGATGTAGGACAGGTTGTGTAAAGAGGGGGAAAAAAAAGAGATCCTGGTGTAGTACAATGCTGTGCAAAAGTCTTGAGCCACCATTTATTTAATTAAATTAGACAAATTAAATTTTGTAGATTAAAGAAATGGGAACAATTGTTTTAGAGATAAAGATACATCAACAACCAATTTGTAAATTGTAACAACCTCAGCAGCAACCTCATTTCCCCTCTCATCTATTCCAACCTCTCAGCATTCAGCATCACCATCATCAGTGGTGGGAAAAGTTCCCCATTCCTTTAATCAAATTAAAGTAGAGGTGACCCAGGTAAAATATTCCTCATGTACAAGCAGAAGTCCTATATTTAAATTTCTACTTGAGGAAAAATAGTAGATAAGTATTTACCTTTAAATATACTTACGTTTCAAAAGTACTGAAACAAACACCTGCTTCATGATTAAGCGTTTCACAGTGGGAAGGCAAATCATGCAGCTATAAGCAGGTGGGGATATTACCGCTTCAAATGCTAAACCCCTCTGGTTATTTAACACGATGAATGTAGTGAAGTAGAAAACATATTTTTGCAGGATATAGTGGACTAAAAGATAAACTACGTACATATAAGTGAAACCTGTACTTAACTGCAGTAAGAAAGTAAATGTAATTAGTTCCATTCCACCTCAGACGAGTATACTAATCACTGGCCTGATCATCTGTCATCTTCTGCACCTGTTTCTCACTGGTTCATGCCTTAAGTTGGATGTTTTTTTAATGCTTGAATGATTCACATGTCACTGTGTGGCGTAACAAACAAAAGAACATTCTTCTGAAACTGCTCGGGGACAGGGACTGGACAGAAAATGAGAGTCAAAAAATGTTCTTCAGGAAGCCTGGAGAGCTACTCCTCAAGGGAGACAGAAAAAAATATAAGCTAGTCTGACCTTTGGAAGCAAAATATGAAGAAATGAGGAATGACTCAAGACTTTTGCCCAATACTGTATGTGAGAGCTGAAACCAACTTTCCACAGCAATAAAAGTAAAATGGATTTTAAAAAGTGACATGGCATTCCTTGAAATAGTAAAAATAAAAGATCAATAAAACACTTTGGAATGTGTTACAAGAGAGTAATCCTCGAGGGGGTAAACGCATCCACACACCTCATTGTTGCTGAGTTTCTCCCTGTAACAGCCTCAACAGCATCTGTCACTTTTTACTCCCTTTTATAAATATCTAACTAACGAGTCACAAAACATTACAACAACATTCTATTCTATGCTGGTATTTGCAGTTTTATAACCACATACGATAAGGAAACCAGGCTCTCCTTACCGTCTGGGACTTTGTCAAGGGTGTACCAGAGTTTGAAGCGGTCGGGGTAATTGGCCTCGATTTCCTCCAGGTCTGAACGCAGTAAGATGTCTTTTTCTGTCTGTTTGACCAGGAAACAAATTGTTTAGGCATCAATTACAGCCTGTTGATTAACAAGAAATTTTAATTCTGTCAAAAACTGGCAGAGTTTTACCTGATTAGCAAATAGCAAAGAGCAAACGGTCTTGTCTTTTGGATCCTTCATTATTGCCCGAATGATCTGCAGCATGGGGGTGATACCTGTACAGATACAAGCATAATCCAATTACAAAACCAATCATGAATGTGAAATTGGCACAAGAAAATCTTCATTCATTCATTTTATATTGTGTATACGTTATTATTAAATGTACTAATTTCTAACATGTTACTTGTATGCTGGACGCTGCACATAATCTAGGACAGATGATAAATAGATTTTTACAATGTCATACTGATATATGGTGAAGCTTTCAGTAAAGAGATATTTATATAGAGTCCACAAGACAGATGAGTTAGCACGTCAAGCTGTGCATTTCTATAACTGTTAACTAACCTGTTTCACAGGCACTAAATATAACTACAAATGGGTTAAAAGATTATGACAGCCTATTCTGTATTAATAAGAAATTGAATGAAAAGCGTACCTGTTCCTCCAGCGATCATTCCCAGTTTTTTCACGGTCAGGGTGTCTGCAGGTGCTTTCTTCTCAGGTTTGATTTCAAACACTCCTAAAGTGTGAATCATTTAGTAATCATTTACCGGCAGATACACACCTGGTTAAATCTTTACTATTATATTTAACACGATCTAATCCTGATTCTATAATACACATGGTACTAGTTCAGAGCTAGGACTGCGCTGCTGAGATTAACTGCACACCTTGGCCTTTGTAAATCAGCAGACCGCTCGGCCCTCTGAAGTCGATCACATCACCGATGCGAAGGCTGTCCAGGTACTGAGACATCTTTCCACCTTCAGGAAACTTTGGATTAGTATTTTTGTAGTATATCTAAAAAGAAAAAAGAAAAAACATTTTATTTACAGTATTTTAAAGAATATAAATATTGTCTTACTAAGTCTTTATTTCAACTGCAAATCTTTTTTTTTTTTTTGGATTTTTTCCCGATTTTCTCCCTAATTTCGTCGTGTCCAATACCTCCCTGTCACTAGGGGGCTCCACATTAAGGCTACTACTACCACTCAGTCGGGAGGGCCGAAGACCATCACGTGTTCCCTCCGAACCACGTGACGCCAGCCAACCACATCTTTTCGAAATGCTCACTCACGCACCGTTGGGGGCGGCGTAACACACTCGGAGGACAGCGCTATCCGCTTCCACTTGCGTGAGCTCACAGATGCCCCTGATTGGCTGTACAGCCGTGATTAATGTGGGAGCACTAAGTACCTCTCATCCCTCCCCTCTGAGAGAGCTCAGCCAATCAGCTCTCTAGATCTCCGGCTGTGAGAGGTTACAGCATCACCCGGGAATTGAACCAGCGATCTCCGGATGATAGGGCGAGCACTTTACCACTCCATTTTTTGCACACTCCATCACCTCAAAATCAGCCACCCTGAGTTCATTCCATAACACCCACAATCACAAACATATTTTTATTAATATCAGCTTTAGTAATCAGATTTAGCAGGGCTGGTCCCAGCTAAAAATGCCTATATAAAAATGCACATTTTAGTCAAACACACCTTGACCACCAGGTCCACAAAACCTTTATCGTCATCACTTGACACCGGAGTGTAGGGTCTCACCACCAGGTTGCCGTCTATTCTAGCAGACAGGTATATGTGTTGACCTGCAAATATAAAAGGAGTTAAACAGTATTAGATAAGGATTAGTTCTCTCATATGATCACCTGATGTATTTCATCCCATGACGCCATTATTTTGACTGAAACTAGAAAGATCTTGGATCACGAGGGTACCTTAAAAGATTGTATTTCTCAAACATGGCCTGGAAATCTCATTCATTGGGTGGATATTCAAACCTGGACACTGTGTATTTGTACTCAGGAACTGCTGCTGAAATCTTAACCACACTCCTGTGCTCATCCTGAGACTCGTGTTTACAGACTGCTCATACTGACCCATCTTTTTAAAACACTTAATACTATATGTCTTCACTCTTCCACAGAGTAATGATTTTTAATCACACAATTCACTGGCACTCAGAAAAAGACGATTCGCCGGTTGAATCTCATTCCTTTTAAGGACGTGATAAAAACTGAATGCAATGATGTGGAGATGGCAAATGTCAATATTTTATATGTAATAGAACATAGATGACAGATCAAAAGTTTAATCAGAGAAAATGTATCATTTTAAAGGAAAAATATGTTGATTCCAAATTTCACAGTGTCAACAAAAAAGATGTTTTTCCTTGCGCAGGTCACATCTGGGATGTTTTTTGGTAATGTAAATCTACATCTGGATTAATGCAAGGCCATATTGTGATAACGTCTAGCATTAAAAGCATTATTATTAAAAGTATTAAACAGACGTTTACCAAGTTAGCTTCGTTACTAAGATATAAACATGTAGAGATCACTCACTCATCGTCTATATCGCTTTATCCTGTATACAGGGTCATGGGGGGGCCTATCCCAGGAGATTTAGGGCATGAGGGTGGGTACACCCTGTATGTGGTGCCAATCCATTGTGGGGCGCGCAACCACATACACACAAACTCACATGCTTATTGACGCACGACGGGCAATTTAGGAATGCCAACTAGTCTCAACTGCATGTCTTTAGAGTATGGGAGGAAACCAGAATATCCGGAGGAAACCAACCATGCACAGGGGAACCGTGCACACAGACTCGAGGTGGAAATCGAACCCAGACTCTAGAGGTGCAAGGCGACCATGCTGATTTCATAAATTACATTAATGAAAATGTATTGAACTTACCAACAGGAAGTCCCAAAACATGATCCGGATCCTTCAGGGCAAAACGAAACTTTCTGGTGTCATGACTTATAATCTAAAAATAAAACAAGAGTCAGTTGGTCTTACTGATATCCCACACTGATATCCACAACAGGACTTAATACTGACCTCTTTATCTATGAGGCGCAAGGGATATTTCTCATTGGGGTCCTCCAGGGTTATGGCAGGTCTTCTCTTGAAACCCAGCATCCTCATGATCAGTTCAAAGATGCTATTAAAGCCGCCACGAATGAGCTGTAGATATATATATATAATTTAGGCAGAGATAAGTGCTGCAAAAACAGCTGCACGAAGGCCTGGAATCCTCATCCAGCTGTCAGTATAATCCCAGAGCAAAGCGCGAGAGCAAGGCTGCAAACAGCAAACTCATCAACATGGCCCCCAAAAACTTTACACTCTGTGCGGTAAACAATCCATCTATTCCATGTCTGTTGTTTAATTACATAGTGATATCTTAATTACATAGTGATATCTTAACAGAAATAACATCATTTACATAAGCACATGCAAAATGTTTACAACATGCGAAGTAAAAAAAAAAAGGCTAACAAGCTATCCAAGCTAACAAACGTTAAATCAAGTAAGATAATACATACATCAATAATGTAAGCCAGCATCTTGTCTTCTTGTCGATATGTAGGATATTGATATCAACGTTAGAATAACACTTTAAACTGACTAATGAACTATTACAATGCAACTAGCAAGTCAGACAGCCGTCTCCTACTCCACCCTCAACTGTATTTCCGGTTTCCACACGCCTACCACAGCTTGGTCGAGACTTAGAGCCAATCATGTATTACCAACGCCTTACATGGGCGGGCATATCTTATTTTCTTAACTGCGATTGGGCAATTCGTACAGTCGATAAAAAGTTATGCATAGGGGGAGGAGAGAATAGAAAAATGCAGTTTAAACATATGCATAATATAATAAATACAGTCGAATGCTAATTTAAAAAGTTATATAATGGTAAATGTATAATAATGGATACATATTATTATTATTATTATTATTATTATTATTATTATTATTATTATTATTATACATTAGTACATTAGACAATGTTGCTCCCATCAAATTTAAAAAAGTCAGAGATAAAACACTTGCACCATGGTACAACAGTCATACTCGCACCCTAAAGAGAGCAACC
>JAQMYK010000004.1:8931934-8942212 GCA_030014345.1 Clarias buthupogon
CATAACTTGGTGGCTTAGTGGTTAGCACTGTCTCCTTGCACCTCCAAGGTCCGGGATTCAAGTCCCGCCTTGGGTCTGTGTGCATGGAATTTGGATGTGGTCTCCCCGTTCTTGGTGGATTTCTTTTGGGTACAGTCCAAAGACATACAGATTAGGCTAATTGGCATTCCTAAATTGCCCATAGTGTGTGAATGAGCTTATGTGTGTGCCCTGCAATAGATTGGCACCCATACAGGTTGTACCCCGCCTCATGTCCTAAGTCTTCTGGAATAGGCTCCAGGCCCCCTGAGATGTTGTATACAGGGTAAAGCGGTACAGACGATGAGTGAGGCTCCATTGGTTGAGTGGTCACAGTGTTGTCTGCTAAGCATCTTGTATTGTAAGTTATACTATAATTATGATCTTATTTAACATGTGCAAATTTAATTCCGACAACCTCACAGCCTCAGACCAAATCTCAAGCACCTCTTTAATCTTAAAGTTGGGAACCATGGGCTAAACCCTTCCCAGGCAACAGTGTCTCTTTTCTTTCCAAGACCAGGTTGTTAAAAGTCAAAGGGTTGAGCATGGAATTAGCAAATATGCAATGTGTGATTAACCAGCAGCCCTTTTAATGTCACATGGACATCAGTCTATTTTTTTAAATAAAAGCAGTGAGTGTGTTCAGGTATACAGTTAAGATCTATTTATACAGTGTGTGTGTATGTGTGTGTGTGTGTTGAATTTCTATAAAGAACAGAACGAGGTCATAAATATTGAAAGAAATAAGTGTGTATAAAGACAATGACATTCTTAGTGCAGGAATGTGAAGGCGCTCATTTCCGGACCTAAAAGAAAATGAAAATTCAAATGAAATTGGATTTGTGGTTTGAGATTAGAAAAAGGAGCACCATCATTCATCATCTCAGTTTAAAGTGGTGAATTGAGGACACTTCCCTGTAAATACGGGCCCGCGCTGAACATTGACGCTAGCTGATAACTGGAGATATCACGTTAGATCTCTAGCACATACTGTAGCCGCTGTACTGTAGCTCAAAGCAGACAAGAAAAACTAATTTCAGGGAGATCACCCTGGACACCGGTACACACTCTCCCATTAGCAGAATATAAATAACATTATCCTGAATAGTTACCTGAGTGTTTACATGCCTGGAATGGTAGATTGTGCTTGGAAAGGTCTGAAGTACACCTCAACAGTATTCTGTGGGGGCGTTCAAGTCTTACTGGGACTTTTTATTGTGCAGAATGACAGAACACAGTCATTAGAGTAAACTACATTTATTTCTCTACATAATCCCCAACTACACTAATGCATGTATCTACTAGAGCTTGGATCCCAGTGTTTCACTAGTGCTTTTGAAGACTTACAGTATGTGAATGTCAATTGGATATTCCGCTTTCATTCCCCCTCATAATTTGTAAACCACTTCAGATAAATGCACAAAAACAGCGAGAGTATACATACTCATTATATATGATTTGATATGATATGATATGATATATGATGTAATACAATATAATACAATATATTATTATATTAAGTGCTTCATTCACCCCATGCGCTCATTTTTTATAGTATAGGAAGTTTGACCGCATCACACAGGGCCTCAATACAGAGTAGCAGCTTGCCAAGTAATGTTAGCTATCAAATGCTAATGAACGAATGACACTGTAAAACCTCAACATGTCTTTTTTTTATCCTTTAAACCCACCACGGGCAACAGGAAAATCTCTGTTGCAAACCGTATAGCTAGAAATATGACCATTTTTTATATATCCTGTGCTATTACAGGAAGGTGTACACGTTACTGTACTCAGGTGAAGTGCGTTTTGTGTATGTCCTTCTTTCTTTGACACTGATGGAGAGAGATGAATGTAAAACCTTGACCACTAAGAAAAATGATAGGTTGACTTAACACGAAGAGAGATGAATCAGTATGCATGTGCTCTCTCTCACATGCTTGCTCTCAAAGAAATCGATTTCCAGGATATTGTTTATAATTTGTGGCCATCAGAGAACTGCTATAAATATGCGGGAAGCTCCCAGAACTTCCAGGAGAGTGGGATGCTGGGATACATACCAATGTAAAGGTACTGTAGATGGAAGTGAAAACAAGGAAAGGAGATGATATAACCAATTTATTTTTCCCGGGTACAGGTAATTCATTAAGAAAGGTAAAAATGGATAGACATACAGTACATAATTACCATCAGACATTTTTATGGATTTTCCATGGTTACTGTAAACTTGAGACAAACACAAAATGAAGTGACTAGAGGAACATTAAACATAACTCAAGCTAGTACTTGTGGGCTCACAATCAGTTAAAACCAGCACATAATTGTAAAAAAAGGTATTGAAAAGACCTCTAATCAATCTTTCCTCAAAGCACAATAATCCTGCACCAGGTAAAATCCATGAGCGGGTCAGGATTGAAAAAAAGACTCTGAAATGGTAAGGGTGCTAAGATTAATGAAAGTGCTCGAAAAGGAGGAGAGTTACCATTAAAGGAAAGGGATTAAGGTTGATTGATTTTATTGAGTGGCCCTGCAGCAGGCAGCACATTTGTTGAGGTCATTCAAATGATAATGCATGGAGTGCACACACAAAGCCAGAAATTGATCAAATGCTATATTTATTCTTCTAATCTTCTATCAATGCCCTGTCACGATCGCGAGTTATGGAGAAATGTGTCATAATTAGTACATCATGATAATATCTCCTGATATTTCAGTGTCTCATACATCGGGAGACTATACTGTAATATACACCAACCAAATTTACCCCTTCAACTCAAAACCATGGATGCTGTAAAGGTGATGAAACATCTGTGTGTATCTATACTAGGATTGAATCTGAAGTGGCTGTGGCATAAACCCAAGCGTTCTTCTTCTTCTTCTTAATTCTTCTTCTAATTATAATAATGATGATGATAATAATAATAATAATAATAATATGAACCCTATCACTATACTCCAGAACCATTGGGAAAACACTGGGAAACTCCCCCAAAATAGAAATATCCAGAATTGTCAGCATGGTCCTTGAATTCTGGCCTTAGTCTCAACTATCCTAGGGATTTATGTCACAACTTAACATTTTGCCTGTTTACTCAAATCCGAATAAAGAAACAAAACTTGTAGTCACTTTGTTATATACCACAGATTCCCAGCCCCAGTGCACATCTCTAGTTTTTTGACGTTTTAAAGCTTTCTTTAAAAATATTTTTTTTTCATTGATTTTACATTTGAAAACAATTTGGTTGGAATATAAACTGTGTTATTAAATTTTTTAAATTTTCTTTCTAATTTCAACTCGAGATATTATTTTAGGAGCGGTCATACTTTTTATATATTTTTTCTTTCCTAATTTAATCGCAGTCAATTCCTACCTGTCAATTCCCACCCGTCTCTCTGTTAGGACACTCTCCCATCAGTGTGACAACTACCAACAGGGAGGGTGAAGACTATCACATGCTTCCCCCGAGACACCAGATGACTGCATCTTTTCCAACTGCTACTCATTGCAACTTGTGTGCGGCATAACACGCTGAGCGGAAAGCGCTATCCGCCCCTTCCGTTTGCGTGACACTTCCGTGATTGGCTAGTGTCACTATGATCGACGTGAGAGTCCGGGTATGCCACCCCTGCTCCCTGAGCGAGCACGGCCAATCTGATCTATAGATCCTCGGCTGGAGGTGGCTGTAGCATCACCTGGTTTAATTTGCGATCTCCGGTGATAGTGGTGAACGAATCCTTTTTCCCGCTGGGCTGCTCGAGAGCCAGCAAATGTATTTAAACGTACAGGGTAAACATTAATGTTTTTTTAGCTGAAATGAAGGTGCAGACAGAGGGTGTGTGTGAGAGAGAGAGAGAGAGAGAGAGAGAGATGCTGAGCATGGCTAACCGCCTGTGGCGGAACCCTGCAGTTTCGCATAAACGATCCTGTCATGGAAAACCGTTTGACTTCTTAATAAACCAATGAAGAGGATAGTCTAATAGACCAAAGTGTGATTTATTTGCATTTGTCTGTTCCAATCTTTCTTTAATTAAAACATTAATATCATTGTTGGATATCATCTAAAAAAGATTAGAGCATTCTGTTCCAGTCTTTCAATAGAAATTAATGGAAGGATGGTACATAATTTATGTACGATTGTTAATTGCAATGGTTTCTGTCTAAAAATTGATGTAGTTACTTAAAAGGGTTCAATTGGCAATTTCTTCATGAATTTATTTATTTATTAACAATGCTGGATGACCACTCTAATGTGAAATAGTTTAGTTTTTGGTGAATATAAGTAGAAGAACCCTTTAACCGTCACCTACTGTATACTTTACAGCACGGGGAAATTCTTTACCTCAAATATCCCTGCTTGGAGTCAGAGTACAGGGTCAGTCATGATAGATCACCCCTGGAGCAGAGAGGGTTAAGGGCCTTGCTCAAACGCCCAACAGTGGCAGCGTGGCAGTGCGGAGAATTGAAACCCTGACCTTCGGATCAGTTGGTATCCCAAAGCCTTAACCTAAACTTTGAGCCAACACTGCCCTTACTGAGCCACCTCACAGTTCCAGGTCTCCTGGTTCGATCCTGATCTCAGTATCTCTGTGGACGTTCTCGCCCCTGTCCATGTGGCTTCTCTGCAGGTTTTCAACTTTTCTCACATCTTGCAAAATCATGTCAGTAGGTGAACTGGCTACAGTAAAATTGCCCATACATGTGAATAAATGTGTGAATGTGAATCCGCATGGTGCCCTGCACTGAACTGGAATCCCATCTAATGCTCCGTGTACTTAGTATGGGCTACAGGTCCATGACTGAAGATAAAACAGTTACTGAAGATGGACAAATAAGGGAATAAAAACATTTTACTTTGTAAAAGTACAATACCTTTCAGGGTGCACAAAAATACATAAACATCACAAAAAATAAAAAGCAAGAAATGATAACAACTGCAAAATTTTACTTAAAGAATATATAAGTTATTATATATAAATATATATATAATAATATATATTGAGACTTACAGTAAAGTTAATGGAAACTAAGTGTTAATGAAAATGTTATGATGTGATTGCAAATACAACATGGAAACGATTTTAACTGTTTATTGTTCATATAAGTCTGTTAAAAATAACTGCTGTTTTTAAAAGTATGGATGTACATGCATATGTATACACTGCATAAACTGGCCATAAAGCTTGCTGGATATCTCCGGGGCTGTGGGGCTCACCGACACCTGCCTTCATTTTTTCCCCCACCAAGCTCTGATGACTTTTATCTCCGCTCCACGAGTGAGTCCATCCATCAAAGCAGATTTTTATCTCCCATAACGATCCCTCGTCTCTAAGCCTGTCTGGGATCTAATGGGGGGGAACGCAGATGGATTGGAGGTGGGAGACTGACGACAGCTCTGGGGCAAAACCATTCACAATCTTCCGTCTTGTTTGTGAAAATTGGTAGCTGCTTGGCCACAGTTAAACTTACTTGATGTTGTTATCGTTTGGTCTTTTGTCAGTGATCACTGTCACATGTGTCAGTTTCTTGTGCAAATTTGGTCCATTATCTCCCGTGATTATGTCAAAGTACCTCGTTTACCCACCGTAGGTAAGTTGTGCGTTTTGACTTGCTTTTGTGATTTTTTTTTTAGACTCCTGGAAAGGATCGCCGTGATATTCTAGTTTCATTGTTGGTCAAATTGTACAGTATGATGCAACAGTTGACTTTTACAAAATTTGCATTTACAAACCATTTTTAAAATCTATTCATTTTTTACAAGCAAGTTTGATTTGTATGAAAATAAAATAATTGTATGATCATATATGTTGTTTATATTTTCAGAAAAAGTTAATCCCATTGATTAGTGAAATTACATCCTCCTGAAATGTTATCATATTGTTGTGGGGGTATTTTAGGTGTCTGAAATATGTGAATGTGAATATATCCTCATGCTAGCACAAATAGGTCAGGGTCTTGGAATACTATTGATCTCTTTGAGTGCTCATTTATGGACTTGGTGGAATGATGGTAGGGCTTCAGTCTTTATTCTTTGGACAGCCTGTGACTTAACTCTGCTTGATTCAGTGTGTTCCTTGGATCTTGATGAATGGTGGGATGATTCAAGCCCTGCTAGAGACCAGGCACATGGATGCGTTAGGACTAAAATGATGCTGTGATAGAGACAGATTACTTGGATCAATACAGTGAAGTAGATTTCCTGTTTTCATGTTCTTGGCTTTAAAAGTTTTCACAATTAATGACACAAGTGCAGAGAATGGTGCACAGCAATCATTGTCTGCAAAAATTAAACACAGAATCTGTGAGAGATATCTACTAAAGCACATTCTTAAAAAAAAGAATTCCATCAAGTTTATGGAACATCCCCTCTTGCACAATAAAAAATTATTATTATTGGGTTCATGAAAGCAAGAATGGCTATGACATCCTCCAGTTGAGGCAAGTCATTTAGATTTAGAGCTTTTCAGCAGATAGTCCTATTGAGAGGAGCTTATACAAGTACGTTTTAGTCTCTATCAAAAACATATCCTCGTGCTACTTTCCTAGGTCTAGACCTCATAATACAATGAAGTACCACGCTGTTGAATGGGTTTAGTCAGAAAAAAATTAAAGAGTAAAAAAATGTATTAAAAGAATTCTAATCAACGTAAGTGTTTGGTCAAGTATTCAGCTGCTCTTTGATGTAGCATAAGAAGAGATGGTGGCTTCCTGGATCTCAGAGCTAGCGCCTTCACCCATAAAAATTGGCTGTTGTCATATTAAAGGACAAACCAGGCAGTAAGTGTATATTTTTTTAAAAATGTTCACGTGTGCGATTTGCTATAGTCTGCAATAAATAGATGCCTTAATAAATATAGGAATCTATAAAAACTTCATGTCTGTGGACACAAATTAGTTATAAATACTGCGACAGTGTTGCTGATATAATGTTATATCCGCCTGCCTGCATATGAAGATCAAACACCTTTGCTTGTTTTGATCTTCCTTACATCTCAGTCCTGATTATCTTCCTATGTTAAAAGCGTGAGTAAATTTCAGTCCTTAAAACACCACCTAGTGAATGCTTTGCTTAGAGGAACAGTAGGAGGTCATTCTTCATCACACACACTGTGCCGGACTGATTAGCTGAGATTTTGGGGTGACCTTGAATAAACAAATTCTTGTATAGATGGCAAGACTTAGCAAGATGTTTCTTTAAAGACAATTCTTCTGGATGTTTTGGCACACCACTGCATTGTAAATGCATTTTTTAAATTCCTTTTTTGCTGTAAACTAAGGACCTGAATATGAGACGATAGTTTAGTATTTCAGGTTTCATTTATATTTACATTTAAATATGTTAAACAACTTAAGGGCCTTTTGTAGGTGAACGAAAATGTTCACCTAAAAAAAAGCAATACTCTTGGTTTAAGGCATGCGTTTGTACTGTATATTGCTTTGACCTAGTCAAGTAGTGATACTCCAATATGCAGCCAACTTCAACAATTCTGTAACTGTGACGTCTGACAGGCAAACCTTCCCGAATCTCTCCCACACATTACTTTCCTGGCTAATTTTCTTGTAACATTCACCTTGCTGCTTTGAAACTTTCATTCTTATATATGCCCTACTGTGTATATATAACCTTCTAAACACCTACACCAGCTCCTTATTTATGACAAACCAAGCTGACGGTGTAAGCACAGTGTAAACCAGACCTATGGATACCATTTAGGGGAAAGAGTGAGCCCCTAATAATAATAATAATAATCTGCCAGTGTACAGTATGTGGTATACAATATGTGTGTGTGTGTGTGTGTCTGTGTGTGAGTGTGTGATTGCAGGGAGAGTGACAGAAAGAGGGAAAAGAAAGTGGAAAGTGATTTTTATTTCTGTACGTTTATCAATAATTAAGGCCGAATACCCCGTCAGTCATGTTGCTGCCCACCGGCAACCCGGCAATATTTTCTTCAAAGGTCGCGCGACTCGATGGGTTGACTCGCACATTATTACAGTCTAAGGCTGAGACTCATAGCTTGAGTAAAGCATCGGGGTTATGCATGAGATAGTGGAGAATGTGTGTTTGGTGCTGTAGGTGTAATAGGAATGAGAGGCAGACAGAAGATTCAAGCTAAAAAAAAATGTGATATTGAGTAAACAAAATATATACACAAGTGAATCCTGTACAATTCTAAAAAAGGAGATGACTTCAGGGTGGGTCCAGGCCAAAACAACAAGCAGAACACAGATTTCTAAAGAAAAAAACAAATGGAAACACATGTATCGTACATATCTCCCTAGCCAAAATGGTCAAACCCACACCCAAAGAAAATGGCAAAGTTATATTTACAAAAATAATAGAATAAAACAATAGAATAGGTCTTGGGATGCCAGTGCTTTTTGGAGGAGACTGTATATTCTGCTCACGTCTCTCTCCTAATCAGACCCAGATTGGTTCAGAAATAAATTTATTAGTTGCATTTCTAAATCCATATCTCCTAACACGTGAACAAGAACAGCAAATCTGTTCTAAGCCTTTCACTTTGCTCGCTGTACACAGCCTAATTGACCTGGCTGCATTGATATATCCTTCAAACGTATAAAGCTGCCCAGCTCGCCAATTGTGCCACAGCAAGTAATCAATGATGGCTTGGCTGGATATTAACATCCCCTCACAGGACATTAAAATGGATTTCTAATTAACCAAAGCTTTTATTCTGGAAAGGCATTAAACATGTGGCACAAAAGCACGGGGAAATTCTTACAGTAGCAATTTCCCCAGTAGATAAAAGATCATCGTGCAGCCCTGGTGACTGAACTAATTGTGAAAGCAGGAGCACATTAAGAGGAGCCATGAAGAGTCTTTTCAGTTTTTTCATAATTTGATCATTCTCGTTTAATAAATCAGTTATGACTGATCTAGATTTATGGAAAAAAAATTGTTTGCTTTAGTTGCTAAATAACAATTCACTTAGTTTGGCTAGATGAATTTGATGAGACTCGAGACAGGGAGCCATTATTTCTTCCATCTGTGATTTTCACTGCCCTTTTTTTTTTTCCCCCTACCAGCTTCTGCACAACCACTGCTGGTTTTCTTTTCTTTTAATAGGCTTTTAACTGAAATGCAGGCTGGTGATATACTGTAGCTGCGACTGTGGAGAAGGCCACTGTCCTGTAGGTTTGTGGAATGTGTACTGTATGACGGCAGGCCTCATGTCTCTGAGCGCTGAGGGTAGCCAGAGGTCAGCACCACTGCAAAAACATGTCAAAAAAAAACAACAGCTTGCCCGAACAGGAGTAATTTAAGCGGTTATTTTTATTTCCTTACACACGCCAAAATATTTGCAATGTCAGATGTAATTATTGAATATAGCTTTTTGTTATTATAAGACTGTACACTGGCTCTGTGCACATTTCCTCACTCATCATCTATACCGCTTCATCAGGGGGGCCTGGAGACTTGGTGGGGTACACCCTGAAAGGGGTGCAGTGCACATTTTCTATTTTCTATGCCTTAGTATTTATAGTGATAGGAATAACTTTGGTCAGCGTACAGATTTAAAGTATATTTTTCTTACATATACTTTAAATCTGTATGCTGTAATTACATTTTTTGACCAAAAAAAAAAAAAAGCATGAGAGAAAATAGAAGGCATCGATGTAGCCTCGAATTCTGTTTGTAACTGTGAATTTTAGATTTTCCAGTGTGTTTACCACCTCAGGGTGGCCTACAGTGTGTGACGCAACACCCAGACTGTTTCATTAGAGTTTAACAGAAATATTTATCTCATGGGGTTATTTAGAAATCTCATTTTATTCTACCTGTAGGATCTTATTTTACCTTATTATTATTATTATTATTTTTTTTTTTTTAATAAAATGACAATTAAAGGTACAGCTATAATCAACCCCACCGGGCCAAAAATAGTAAGTCGCAATTTAGTGGACCGCTTTTAGCGTTAATTGCGGCGATCATTTCACCTGGTGTCGTTTCAACCCAAAAAAATAAAATTCTGGCCGAGATCTGGTATTGATGATGAGAGAGACGAACCACTCCATGTAGTCTTCTCCAGAACACCCCAAAGTCTTTCAGTGTTGATTAAGTCATGTTTCAAATGATTCCCCATGCTCCCATAAGCACTCTTTTACAGTTTGAGTTCTAGAATATGCCTGTGCCATCTAGGGCTAGGCGATATGGCTGACAACTGTATCACGATATCAGTGTTTCATATCGGTCGATATCGATAATTATTGATATTTTTTATGACCCATTTAAAATA
>JAQMYK010000004.1:9085083-9098001 GCA_030014345.1 Clarias buthupogon
TTTTGGCACCGGTACCGTTTTAAAAGTATCGATTTGGCACCGGTATCGAAAAAAACCCAAACGATACCCAACCCTAGCCCCGCCCCGCACCCGCGACCATTAAATGCTGTAAATTCCCGACCTCAATTTCTCCGCACCTCGTCTTCCATCTTCACTTTTATTTCTTTATTTTTGTTGTGACTGGCAGCGGAATTGCACGCAACATACATGGATTTTTAATTTAATTTTGTTTTTAATGATCCGCCCCAACCCGCCCCGCAAATAAAGCGACAATTTCTTTACCCGCCCCGACCCGACCCGCGGGTTACCCACGGGGTCCGCGGGTTAAAAGACGACCCGCGCATCACTATTCCCAACGTATCACTGATCATTAATGTTCCCGATGGCCAATCTCTATAATTCCTAACAACAAATCCCTGATTATTATTGTTCCCAACAGCAAATCAATGATCACCATTATTTCCAATGACCCCCCCCCCCCAAATATAATACAGTATGATAAGCAAATTATACAAGGTATGAACAGGTAAATAATAAGTTTGGCACCAGCTGGAAATTTCTTGAAAGGCTTTTTGAGCTACTTTCCCCGGAAAAGAACTAACAACAGAATTGACAGTGTTACAGGTAGATAGCAAATTCTAAACTGAATATGGCAAGTCTCAGCCTTTTTTCTTAAACATATGTACTATTTCTTCTGCAAATAATATAATTGCCCAAAGACAACAATCTCCAAAAGCAGTGAGTAAAGTTTGTTTTTAGGTCATTTTCCAACTACTTTCCCACTTTGTATCTTCACAGCACAGCACATTTCTCTCAAGACAGCACTAAAAACTAATGGCAGTGTGATTTCTAGCTATTGATTTAACTTTGAGGTTCATTACATTAAATAATGAATCAGCATATTTCTGCTCAGTTTAGGAAAAAGCACAAAGCAATCATTTTAGAGAAGATTCCTACCTGTATTGACATGGAATATGTATCTACTGTAGTTGTTAATCTCATTAGCATTTAGCTAGCTGATTTACTAGTGTATGTTAGCATCATCTAGTTGACTAAGTTGTCCTTAAATTAAAGCCAGCAATTTGTGAACTAAGATTTAAACTCCTTTCCTTTTTCACAGCTAAGTATTTTGTACCTATTCTTTTCAACACAGTAGATATATTTCAAAATATATTCATAAATATTAATGAATGTGGTTGGCTGTTTATGAATATTGATGACTTGCAAGCAGTCCAGCAGATTTCACCTAGCAGAGGTGAAGAGATAATTTGAAAAAAACAATTCATAAAAATTGATGTGGAAGAGTAGGAGTTAATATATGAGAAATACTTTCATAGATACCAGCAGGTCTTGATTGAAATAAAAGCCAGATTTATACATATAAAAAATCTTCACTTTCACCCATTATCTTTGTTAATTTGTGAATGCAGTTAGCAGGCTAAATCTTTACTCTCCTATGCATGTATCTGTATAGCTAGCTTGCTAAATTGTGCCTTTTTAGTCATCATCTTTTTGATCAAAAATGAACCACTATACCTGAATGAACAATCAAACCGACTATTTATATGTTCTAGAACTATAGTGCAAAGATCATTTTGATTTAGCTAGCAAGTGTTAACCGTTTCATCTAACTAGCTAGCTATCTACCTATGAAAAAACTACTTTGCAGTATCTTGCAGTAATTTTGCCAAAGGTTAAGAAATCTAAAGCAGGAATTAAAGTCACTTAAAAGTTGAAGAATCTTTCATTTATTTAGCTATAATTGAAATACTTTGAAAGAACAAGATTGCAAATTTACTTGCAGCCCAAAGTCATAAAACTCAAAATCAGAAATCAAATGCAGTTAGTATACTGTAGCTTGCAGCTGTTAGTCTTTCTGTGTCATTTGTAATGTTGAATAGCTACAATGAAGAAATTAGACTCAGAGTTCAGCTCCAATCCATTGTTTTCAAAATGGGATCAGTGGACTCCTGTGAAGGATAGCCAGGAAATGTTGGATTTTCAAATTTTATTACAGTAGTGTAATTATTATTAAAGTACCACAATTATCAAAGCTATTATGCTTTTAGCCAAATAATATAAACTTTAAGCTAATGATATTTTAATGATAAAAGTGGGTTATTTAAAGATTAACACCTCTGTTTTCAATAAATATGATTACACATGTGTACCAATGTGGGTAATATTTTTACTTTTAAATAGTTTTTATTATACAACTTTATTCAGTGGATACAATAGGTTTATTATTTTTTTTGTACATTTACTAAAAGTAATGACATAAACCACAGTTGTTGGAGCTCTGCTTCTTTGTGTTTCTTCTCACTTAATGTTGGTCATTACAATTATACTTGTCTTTTGTAGAGCAGACGACTGCTTCTGTGCCACACGAAAGCTAGATGCAGCCTCCACCGAGGCTAAGTTTCTGCAGGACCTCGGTTTTCGGATGCTTAACTGCGGCCGCACTGACCTCGTTAAGCAAGCAGTCAATCTTCTGGGACCTGATGGCCTAAACAGCATGAGCGAACAGGTCAGATCTGCTGATGCACACACAAACACAGTTTTGACGTGACTGTAATGACAAGAACCGTGAATGTTTAGTGCTGTCTATTGCTAATTTGTAATATTTTCACAACACATATTCATATGATATGACGGGTATCACCAGTTTTATTGCTGTAGTACATCAAGTGAAAATCCTGCATGGAAGCAGCAGTATTGAACTTTTAGAATTTTTATAAATAATGTATGTTTTACCTCATATTTTTGTGGATGCTCTGTGGTTTTTATTTTTTTCTACATTGTAAAACAATCCTGAAGGCATTGTATATATACTCATACTGTACATACACTCTTAATCAATTCTACAGAAACTATACAACAATCTCTACTGCGAGGGTCTAATCAGAAAAACCTCCTTGTTGACTGTTTGAAGGTTTTGATGGTGCAGTGACAGATTTATATGCAGCCCTTCTGAAGTTGTGTCAGGAATGCTCGAATCTCTTCAGAAAAGCACACTGATGATATCCCTCATTCTAAGATTCTTCCAAGCCACTGTTTGAGTTGGAGTTTATTACCACCTGTGGGCCAAATGGATACCAGCAGTTCATGTTTTGACTCTGGCGGTACTTTAAATACCCTGACAGGGATCTTTTCCCATTCCTTTCAGTACACTGGGGAGAAGTTAGAGATACTCACATAATTTTATTTTATTTTATTTATTTTTTTTAGCTTAAAAAATCCACACTAAATGACTATCAATATATACAGTAATGTGCAGAAGTCCTAAGCCAGCCCTCATGTCTTCATATTTTGCTTTCAAAGAGTCAGACTTTTTTGTATTTTTAATGTAGTCTTGAGAAAGATTTCTCCAGGCTTCCTGAAGGACTGTTTCAGCTGTTGATGGACAAATATTGCCATCATTCTAGTTATCATATCGCTTGTTTAATAACCAAGCTAAATCTTTAGCATAACTCAGAGTAACTGAGCTGTGTAGCTGCTCTTTTGTTTAAGAAGATAAAAATGAAACCTGAATTGTATCATATACTGCCTATTTGAGATTGATGAATTTCTTTTGTCCTATTAAGCAGCATCATGGTGTGAACTATTACCTTTTATAGAAATAACAAGAATGTTGCATTAGTATACCATAGTGTCATGAAACACATCACAAAATTTCATTATAAGCATATTTTTAATGTGTTACGTGGAATTTTTTTTAAATAGTACAATACAAATTTTAATATTAATACAATCAAAAAATTACCATGTGTAGCTGTTGTATATTCCTATTCATTTTACTAATACAAATGAATGTGAATATACTGTACTTAATTTTATTAAATTCATTTTTGGGGTTTTTATATCTTTTACTTAAGTGAAAATTCTACCTTTAATTTATATATGTTGATATATGAATAATTTGTTTCAGTGTGGTAAAGATATATTGTGAAAATAAATATCAAGGCTGATGATGGATTTAAATGATGTCAGGGGATAGATATGTGCAAAAATATAACTGAGCTGGGAAAAAAACTCAAATTACAGTGTAATTAAAATATAACCATCTGCATACATGAAGATTCTTTTATTGAAAAAAAAAAATGTTTTTTTTTAATCACTTGAAACTACTTTATGAAGTCTTTACAGGACTGTGCATTACACTAGAAGTTGACCTATTGAACATGAAGCTGAAGCAAGGAGCTTCACTAGTAGTTATAGTCTAACTGAAGCCTGGGAGAAAGCCTGAAGCCTCTCATTACAGTAACTTCCTTTAAATTCCCATCTGTTCTTACTCTACTAACGATGGTTTCTGCACCCACCACCTTCATATCCTTTCCTTTCTATTCCACAACTCCTACCCAAGAAGGTTTTTGGAGATCCTGGCTTTTAAACACAAAGCAGGAGCCTCCAAGAACTTTAGCCCAAGTTCTTCCACTTTGTACAGTCCACGGTCACTGTTTGTCGTGACATTTACTTGATGCACCGCAAGATTGCATTTGGATAATTATACCTCCTTGCACCAAATTGTTATACAATTTTTGACTTTCAAACCAATTCATTTTCTACTACATATTGAAACTGAGATGCAATACCTCAGATAGATGTAGTTCTAACTGGCTTACCAAATTGTGTCACAAATTTTGTGATATTGATAATTCTCTCATGGAAAATAAATAGTCTTGTGAATATATTGATAGGCTTTTTAAAATTATTTTAATGCATATTGGGTATGGTGTGACAGTCAGTTTGGGAAGAATTTAAACCATGGTTGGATTTTTCTCATTTGTCTTATGTGGATTTTTCTCATTCTAAAAATCGTAAAATATTTATTTGTATCCCTACTGTGATTGTGGGAGGCACGGTGGCTTAGTGGTTAGCACTGTCACCTTTCAATCCTCCTGGGTCCACGTTCAGGTTCAAATCCCCAATCTCTGTGTGCGTGGAGTTTGCATGTTCTCCCCATGGTTGGTTGGTTTCCTACTGGGGTACTCTGGTTTCCTCCAAAGTGCAAAGACATGCAGACTAGGCTAATTGGCATTCCCAAATTGCCTGTAGTGTGTGAATGTGAGTGTGTTTGTGTGTGATGGATTGGCACCCGTTCCAGGGTGTACCTCTCCTCATGCCCTAAGTCTCCTAGGATAGACTCCAGACCCACCACGACCCTGTATACAGGACTAAGTGGTACAGTATAGAGGATGAGACTGTGATTTGTGGTAGTTAAACTCAGCTATCCCAGCTAATCTCCTATTTTTAGGAAATTGCAAGTTCGATGACAATAGCTGGGAATTCTGTCTTGGAGGAAGCATGTGTTAGGCTTCATCCTCCTGGTTGGTTGGTAGTATAAAAGGGAGAACTGGCTGATGGATTCGAATTTGCATGTAAACAATTTGGGTAGACTATGGAAAGATCCAAGAAAGAAAGTTCTAACCTTGGTAGAGAAGTCTCACCTTTTCTGAGGCAACAAGATGTGCAAATCTGAAGCATATATTACTTTGGAAAAGTGATAACAGTGATAACCTATATTAGTTTTACCCCAAAGAAGATGGTCTAGGTAGATTATTTTTCTTTTTTATTCATTCGGGAGAACATTTTATTGCTTTCTGTCATAAATCATGCCTGGGTTGCAGTTATAGGAACAAGACGATATGCAGTTGCTTATATTTTACTGGATATAGCCTACTCAAGAAGGATGAAAAATATACAAAGTGTATTAAATGAATTAATTTGTGTCTCAGGTTATTCTTTCCTCTAGTTTTAGCTGATGGTCCAGCTGTTGAGCCTTGACACGAGTGATTGAAACACTGCAGATATTGCACATACTTGAGGTTCAGGTGGTTGTTATAATGGTGTGTATTGTTGGAGTCCAGCTGGGACTAATTTGAGTAGGACTGAGTCGACTCCGAGTGTTATTCTGAATGTCTGATAAATTTCATCTGTCTAGAGTGGACAAATTACCTATTTTAGCTCTTAGACCATAGTTTATTTTTGGTCATTTTCATTTCCTTTACTACTAAGCTTCCTACATTGATATCACTGCAGGAGTTTTCACTCTAGCACTTCATACCTTCCCTAATGTGCATAATATGAAAAGCATATTTTTGCAAGCAGGGGTTGCTCAGTGGTTAAGGGGTTGGACTACTGAACAGAAGGTCTCAGGTTCAAACCCCAGCACTACCAGGTTTCCTGAGCAAGGGCCCTCAACTGCTCAGATGTATAATATTAAGTGTAAATCGTTCTGTATAAGCATATCTTCCAAATGTCATAATTGTAAATGCAAGCTAGTTGTAGGATTTTAGGTGTACTTTCACAAATTTGGTATCAAAACTCTAGAAGCTTAGTAATTATTAAAAACATGGAGAGCTTTTTTAATATGCCTGCCACATGCCATTCAGTATACCTGGACAGATGTAACTCGAGGTTGATTAGATGAAATCAGATAAAATTTGAAAGGCCTGTTCATAACTAAACTGTGAAGCAGTTAAATTCAAATTTTGCATTTTCTTATAAAACAAGTTGAAGTGTGTAATTTTAGACTGGTATGTATGTGAATCTGTAGGGAATGTGGTGGATCAGTGGGTTACTGATTACAGGGCTAGGGCTTCCAAAATTACCATTTTATCTCTCCTTTGGATGACCTTCAAATAATGTACAACATAAATAACTCGGATTGTCATCGGAAGTCTTCTACATAGTAAAATACCCAGTGTTGATTTAACTCTAACTAGACTCATAAACACTGCTTGGAGTTGATTCATCCTTTTAAGTGTTAATTGCTGGGTAATTTGCTGTATACACTATAAAACTGCTAAAGTGTCTGAGTGCATATTGTCCAGCTGCATTTGGAAATAAATAAGGAAAGTGGAAATAAAGTTATGTGTTTTTAGAGACACGTGGATAAACATAATTAGAGGACATTTTTGAGAATCCTGTAACACTAATGATGTCTATACATTTTCTCACAGACCGACAGAAAACATGCAAATGAGGTCTGTGAAACAACATTTTCTTTTCATTGTAAATGAAAACTGAGAGATGCTGTATTATCAAGTGCAATGAGTGCATGCTGTGCATGATTGTATTTCCATAACTGGATTACTTATTGATACTTTATCACAAAATTGCAATTGTAGAAAATAATTTCTTCTGTTGATAATGATTTGTGCTGTATGCTGAGTGAAAAATTGTTCTTGAGAAATTGTGTTTATTATATTTTAATGGTTGTCAAAAGGTTAATTGGCCCAATGTCTTCATATTGGGTAAAGCGGTAATTATAAAATAGCAATAATTATAATTTAAACTGTTTTCTGGTGTTTCCTTCTGTCCTAAAATCAGTATTTCATAGCCATTTTAAATCTTAAATATTAAAAATATAATTATTGAAGCAGGGTACTGTCAGTGCAAACTATCTTTTGGTATAATCAGTAATCATTGTGCTTTCATTCCAGTTCATCAGCTTTGTTTTGTCAGTGACACATACAACACTAGACTGCATTTTAATGAGTCATTTTTGTATATTCTGTTTTTTTTTTTTGCTTTTAATCACCTTCATCCCTTCTCATAAATATCTATTTGCATATGCTTGTGTGCAGGGAATGACCCCGCTCATGTACGCGTGTGTCCGTGGTGACGAAGCCATGGTTCAGATGTTGCTGGACGCCGGAGCGGATATAAATAGCGAGGTTAGTATACATCAGACGATTCTACAAATGTAATCCAGAGTGTCTTTGTAGATGTAAAATGTTCTGTATCAGTATTTTATGTCTGTCCCTGTTCTTCTCTTGCTGTCAGCATGCCATGTAGTAAGTGTCAGTGAATAGTGCTGTATTTAACCCTATCAACTCTCAGGAACCACCACAGATCTGTAATTATATTTCTCAATCTTTTAACTACCATATTTCCATATTAGAGTCACTGTAGTTACTGTATTATGCACAGAACTCAATAATGTGCTTTGATATGAGTATCTGAGCGATAATCAGTGAGCATGAGTTCAAAATGTGTCTGCTTAAACCTTAAAAACGGTCAATTTACTGATGCATGCATTGACAAGAGATGTAAATATAAATTAATTTTTTATTTCATTTAATCACAGAGTAGACACATTTAGCCGATTGTGTCCAATTCAAGCCAAAAGCATACAGTATTCCACTTAGATTGAACCGATATAGCCCAAACTTTATTAAAGCTGACTTGGCAATGGGAACAGCTTTATGGATTTGCTTGTATTTTGATCTGTTTGTGGTTTCTTATAGAGGGAGTGACTCTTGAGCAAAATGCCAAGTGCCTATTCAGTTATAAGTGTTATTGTTTCATAATGCACTAAAATATCACATTTAGAATATGGCATCTGTGAACTGAAGGTTATATTTTTGGCAGCCTGGGAAAACTCTTCAGTTAGGGAAATGTTGGCATTTTCTAAAATTTACTATATAATTCTGAAAAGTACAGATATACTTCAGCTGAAATGTGCCTTTTTAAATCCCACTTACCTCTAAATGTGAAGATGGAGAAAATTGTACTAACCAAGTACAGTTACCAAGTACATGCATTTTAACTCTCTTTTGGTGATATCTATGAGGGGTGTTCAAGTCAAACTGGAACTATTGATTTTTCAGAATAACAGAACACAGATATGAGACTAAAAACTAGCTCAATTTCTCTATCTGAAGCTATGGTTGGACTGCCTTCACGTCTGATACTCCGGCCCCCCAGGATCTCCAAACATGTGGAAATGGCTTGGAGTGATAGCGGATGTGGCAAGAACTCCCAGCCGAGTTCCTGCAATGTGCAAGTGGTGTTTGTGAATGATCGCATGTACAGATCCCACACACAGTGTCTCTTCTACAAGTTGGCATAAAGTTATTAGTCGACACTCGCTAAATGTTCACATTAGCGACTGCACTGGATTCCGAGCCACCTCGGCCAGGATCGTCATGCACAGACATACAGTCTTCCTTCGCATAGTTCAAATATTTTACTGCGGCTACGGGTCTCATCACCAGAGTGTGTTTGAAGTATTCTGTAAATTTAAATCGGTTTTATTCTTTCACTCACAAGAAATTTCATCACAAGTCCCAGTTTGACTTGAACATCCCTCATATTTATGACTTCAAAGGTGTCAAAGTATGTACTGTATAGGCCAAAAAAAGACCAAAACCTATTTTTTTATGTGTTTTTTTCCCAGACTGCCATATACAGTACGCAACATTTTAACACAGTCAATGTCAGTATTTATAACTCTAGATAGCTGCTTTATGTAACAGTACATGATTAATAAAAAGATTTTTGCACAGCGTAAAAGGGGGATGTTTAAGTTAATTCCACTGCTTTTGGCACTTTGCTTATGAGTCACTCCTTAGCGTGTCCTCCAGCATTTGCGCTCTCTGCCAATTATCTCTCCTCCAGTCTATCTGTCAATACCTTTAAAACTTGCAAAGAACCTTGCAGATTATGGCCAGGTCTCTGGCTAAAGCACTGGGATATGTGTGAATTATTATATGGAGAGTGAGGAAAGGGAAGGCTAGTTGTCAGCATGGAGTGGATTTATATTATTAAAAAATCTCATAAGTCTATTCTCAACTGTCTGAGGTTAGCGTAGGGGCAGGTGGGGGGGGTAAAGCTGCCTCCAACTTTCCTGCTTAAACAATCCTCTCAGTCATTCCTTTACATTCTTTCCTTGCTTCTCTTTTTTCTTCCACGTCCAACTTAACTCCAGTGTTTAATGGCTGAATGCAATTTCTCTCCTTGAACCTCCCCTATATGACTTCCCAGGTTCCCAGCTCAATACACAGACACCCCTCAGTTTATCCTGACACCAGGCAGGGGACACCACTCACTTTCGCCGTGTTGCACGGACACGTCCCTGTCGTGCAGGTAGTAACGACGCAAAAAGAAATGCAATCCCTTCCATCTCTGCACTCTCCTTACTACTACTACTACTACTACTAGCACTTATTATTATTATTATTATTATTATTATTATTATTATTATTATTACTATTATTATTATTATGCATTAGCATAATAATAATGGCAAAAAATGCTGCTGTGGACTGGATGTACCTCTTGAGGTTGGATTTAATGAGTCAGTAAACAGCATAGCAGGACATGTTTTCTACTAAAATCGCATGAACTTCATAAGAACGCATACAGTCTGGAGTGTTTGATCTCTTAAGAAGCTTTATCACTGAAGCAAAATCCACCTGCTTTTTTTTTTTTTTTTTTTACTTTTTTGAGTTTCCCTGCAAATGAAAGGATTTTTTTTTTTTTTTTTTTTGCTTGATTGCTGGGTTTTTTCTCTTGCCGCCCTTGGTTCCTTCTCATTTCAGCATTGAGATTGGCATTGAGCAAGTCAGATTAGCAGTAAACTGTGGAAATGCATGGGCAAGATCACCAACACACCATTCAGGTGATCAGTAAGATCTACAGTAGAGTTTAGAACTGCTGAATTAATACATTTTGTCTCATTTTATAAGTGTCATATACAGTAGCAATGTCATTATGCATAAATTACCCAATGTAACTAGGGCTGCAACTAATTATTTTAATCAATCAATGAATCTGTTGATCTATTAATTGATCAGTTAGTTTGACTATTTTAAAAAGACACATGAGGGATGATTTCATTATAAACAAGATTAAATAAAAACATTTCTTTTCAGCATTTCCGGAAAGTAATACTACCACAGAGCTCTGGTTATTAATTGCAGTAAAATATATAATATATGCTCATGTCCATTTTTTTATACACCCAAACAAACTGTCATGGTATACCTTAACTTTTTTGCTTTCCACACACTTTGTTTTGCAACTACAAATTGGAGTGTAACCAATGGACCCATGGCTCAATCACTACAAGAGAGTCGCACCTGCATTTTTCATGCAAATCAAACAAGTCAAAATAAAAGTAAAAGCCAATTAACAACACTTGGATAATAAGTTAGTTTTGCTTTACATATTTGTGCAATACAAATCATTTCTGGTCTGCAGAAGCTTTGTGGTTGACTCCCAGCATAGTTGATGTGAACTGAAAGCAGGACGGTGATTTGATATACTGTAGGTGTGACAAAACATACAGTATAGTGCAAAAGTCTTGAGTCACATTTGTGTCCAAAGAGCCAGACACTGTATTTTTAATGTACTGTAGTATCGAAGAATAGTGCCCGAAGCCTGAATGTCTTTTATGGGTTAAATTTTTGCCAAGTTTTTGGCAGTCCAGTCTCTGTACCTAACCAGTTTTAGGCGAAGTTTGTTTGACCGTTAAGCCTCACAGTGACCTGTAAATCATTCAAGAATAAATAAAATCTAACTTAAGGCATGAACCAGTGAGGAACAGGTGCATATGCCAACAGATGATCAGGTTGGTGATTAGTATAAATCGGGTGATGCTGAATGCTGAGTGGATGGAACAGACGAAAGGGGAAATGAGGTTGCTGCTGAGGTTGTTACATAAACATGGAACTACTACAAAACTATGGAAGATGAAGAAATAAGGAGTAGCCAGTAATGTGTATAACGTGTGTGTGTGTGTGTGTGTGTGTGTGTATATGTTGTACACTGTACAGTATTGTGTATGTTTGTTAAAACAACTGGGTTATAAAATAGCCAGTAAGTCAACTAGCTTTGCTGCTTGTGGTGTGAGGTAGTGTATGCGCTGAAATTTGTTGCTGCTTTTATTTTATTTCTTTCTTTCTTTTTTTTTCTGAATTTTCTCGATTTTGACATTTTAATGTTGCAGCCCTGAATGTAACTACTGGGTATATTCTTTCAGATGTAACAGGACATTGTCTTTCAGGTAATTACACATCTGATGAGGGTGAAGGTAATTGCATTTGTATGAACTGCTGGCTTTCCAGTGCCTTGTCTTTTTTTTATTCACTAAATCAACCATAAAATATGCCAATAAAATGTCTGCCTAAATATACCATTAACTTGGCAGCAATTGACAAAAGGACTCTTATCAGGATAAGCTTTTATAGGTTTATGTAAGTTATCAGAAAGTGCTTACTGTATGTAGCATGTTACAGGAACATCTGTATACAAATGTTATCCTCACTCAGTTACACATCTGTAATTACACGAGAAAGTCATGTTACATCTGTCAAGATGCATGTGTCTGTACACTTTCTATTCTTACGTTCATACAGTTGTTTATACGCTACAGTAATTTAATGCAGTATTTAAATTTTATGCAGTAGTGTAGTGCACACTACAGTTGCATATGTAAAAAAAAAAATAAGTAAAAAAATCAGGTCTTAGAAACACACAGTGAGTGAAGTGGAACACTTTGAAAATGAAAATGATGCATTTTGTCTCTTATGACCTGATCATGCTAGCTGCTCCTGGATGCTCGAGCCAACGTGGAGGGGGCGTTGCAGGATGGAGCCGAGAACTATGCTGAAACACCGCTCCAACTGGCCTCTGCTGCAGGTGACAAAGCAATCCTCAGCAACATGTCATTCAGAGAGGTTTTCCTCAGTGTGAGTTACTGGGGATCTCAGTGTTAGTGTTTACGGCAAGCTGACTGCGGAGAGGCATTCCCTATTGTGTTTGGTTCTGTTCATGGTTTCTTCCTCAGTGAGTTTCTTCCTTGCTGTCATCACCTCCAGTTTGCTTATTACTGTTAAATGTCAATTTTATATTCAGATTTAAGTAAAACTGCTTTGTGACCACGTCCGGAGTTATCTTAAATTCTCTTTAACTTTCACATTCCAATTTATTTCCTCATAGTAGAACTTACGGTCTTGCCACTATCATTACAGTAATACCACAGTGGTTGTAGCTCTAGCAGTACTGTCACCTGTGAGGTGAATCTAACAACTATTAACTCTAAAGGACCGCCAACTAGGGCTGGGCCGATAAACGATATCATATCGAATCGCGATTTATTTGATTTTAAAAACGATGAAAAGCTCTAGA
>JAQMYK010000004.1:9101561-9120070 GCA_030014345.1 Clarias buthupogon
GATTTGCGGCAATCTGGATGTAGATTTTGAAAAGATGACATGAGGAAGAAACCATAAGAGGAACCAGACCAAAAAAAAAATGGAAAATCCTTCCTTTTTAAAAAAAAATTATTTCTTTTTTACTTTCTAAAAAGGATGTTCTATATGGATAGTAATGTGCTATAATAATGGAACAGATTAATAAGATATATGTACTTTTTCTTCGCTTACAGGCAATTTTGAGTTGGTCAGTCTGCTTTTGGAGAGGGGAGCAGACCCCTTAATTGGAACCACATACCGCAATGGCATTACTTCGACTCCTCTAGGGGATATGAACTCGTACAGCCTTGCTGCAGCACATGGGCACAGGTAAAACACACGTACTGTATAAAGAACATTTGTATTCCCCTAATGCAGCATAATGTATCAGGGGTCGATTCAGTCCCACTTTATGTATCTACAATGGTGTTCAAGTCAAACCGGGACTTTCATAGTAGTAGTCCCGTGAGCAGAAGAATGAAGGTGTAAAACTGATTGACATTTGAGGATTGCAAGCACAGTCCGTTGACGAGACTCTTAACAGCAATAAAATATTTGAATGGTTGAAGCGTTTTAAAGAAATTCCAGTCGTCCCCCTGAACATTCAGCGAGTGGAACACCTGATCCTTAAAAGTCGATTGTTGCCAACTTGAGAAAGAGACGCACTTGTCTGTGGGAACTATAAACACAATCACTCACGAGCATTTCTGAAAGGTGAGTGCACATCGCGGGCCTGGAGAGCCCTCTGCCTCTGACCAGCGCAGAAGATTGCTAATCTGCACTGGGTTAATGAAACATTTCGACACATACTGTACAATCCAGGCAGTCTGATCATGGCTCCTGCACACTGAGAAAACTTTCTACAATGATGATATCCAAGCACTAGTGACACACTGGGATTATTGCATTAGTGTTGCAGGTGATTATACAGAGAAATAAAGATAGATTTTACTTCCATGACTGTGTGCTGTTATTCTACACAATACAAAGTCTCAGTTTGGCTTGAACGCCCTTTTGTTTAGTCCTTACAATATTCATATCTGTCAAATTAAACCAAAAAAGTCTGTACAAGAAGTGTTTTTTTGTTTTGTTTTGTTTTGTTTTCTTGTGTCCTTACTACTGTATATTGGAAACACTGGAACAACCGGAAATGAAGCTTTTTATTCACATATTATACAAAACATAGGATATCTAATAACATTTGATCAGATTTACTTTAGTTTTAAGGTTTGTTACATTCCAGAGAAAATTGTAAATGTCACTGGGCTTGCTGTTGTCTGTCCACTATGAAGCTGTGATGTAGGTTAAATAATGTCATTTAAGCAGCATTATAATAATAATCATTATAATAAAGAACTTTTTATAGTTTAACAAAAGCCAAAAACATACACAATGATCCACTGTGTTGGATCCAATGTATTGTTATGAATGCAGATGGCATGGTGGATTAGTACATAGTAGTTAGTCAACTTGCACCTCCAGAGTTGGGGGTTCGAATCTCTAATCCGCTTGTGTGTGTGTGGAGTTTTCATGTTCTCCCTGTGTTTGATGGACGGTCCAAAGGTGTGCCTAGAAGGTTGATTTGCATTTGTGACCCTACTGTGCAAAAAATTAATCGAGTACAGTGTATATGTCTGTCTACATAGCACATGTGTGCACACGCGTGCGTAAAAATGTTGCTGCACTTGGTGTTTTCATGCAACAGCCATCATCTCTCTCTCTCACACACACACACACGTGCGCACATTCATCTGAGCAATTTATTACAAGGCATATAAATATGTAGTGGTGGTGTAGAATGAGTGTTACATTTATTTCTTCTTAGAGGAAGGAATGAGGTCCAAGTTCTTGTCATTGAATTGCAAATAGGACAAATAAAAAATGTGTGTGCACTACTGTTAATTTTTTTTTCCAAGAAAAAACAAAACAGGAAAAATATATATTTTTTCTTTTTTGATGCAATGCACTGGCCGCTAGTTTCAAATCTGTTTGTGTGTTTTCTGTGTTGTAATTGTGCCTTGGCATCTTGCTGTTACCTGGACTCCTGAAAGTACAACACTTTACACAAGCATATGAAAGTATGCTTTCAAGCGTTCGTATGAAAGTAAAAAGTTTTCTTTGTCGCCCTGCATGATCTCAATCCCGATGCGCACCCCTCATCTGAATTTTGTCTGGCAAAGCTTGCTAAAAATAAGTAATTGGTCTTCCTCTTTTTTTATTTGAACTTCTTTAAAACATGTTATTTGTTCAGTCAGATTCAGGGTGATGTAAAGTGTGGGTGAGTATGGACTAATCCAAAAATGCCCAAAATATTAGGTTTTTGCGGCACCCCTGGTCAGAATATTTGCATTTCCTATAGTAATTTTAAATGTATTTATATACACATCCTGTATTTACTTTGTATTACACACTAACCCTACCCATAAAACTGATATTGTCGCTTCTACATCTGGGTGTTTATTTATTTTTTTAACATTACTGGGTAAAATACATCTCCAGAAGCATCGTTCCCTAATGCGCAGGAACTGTAAAGTGTGCGAATGTGGACACCCACTCTTTCACTCGCACCCCGGCACAGCGCTGCATAATGTAGGCTTATTGAAATTCACCGTAACAATTCTAACTGAGACTCCGATGCATTTGACATCCGGCTTTCTCATCGCAATCTTAAGGCAATCAGTAAGACCCATCTGGATTGGAGCTATATTGCAGCCTGAGCCAAGCTTTAAGAGACCTGCTTCATTGTGCATCAAGCCCCTGAGACATCTGAGACAACGAGACTTATGTTGATTTGTTGCTTTGCGTGAATCGAACCAGGCATTCTCGGAGTCAGCGTGTACTTTAACTGAGTTATAATCATGCCCCAGAGCAGACGGCGGTAAAATGTGCAAAAGATTATTTTCATTTCTTGATAAATGAGTCATAAATATTAATGGACTCAACGTCTTTTGAAGATGCACATTATATTTTAAAGTTTTTTTTTTTTTTTACCTCCAGTTCTTCTTTCTGTTGGTAAAAACACAGTGTCAGCTCTGTGTTCATCATTTCGAGCTGGATAGATAAGCGAAACGCATGGGGATATGAAATATTATGAATGTGTGCAGGTAATGGTGCATCGCTGTCACGGCACTCGCATTAACCAAATGTTCTTAGAAATTAATGTTGGTACGTTAATAATTTCCCCTCTTCGAGTAATTGCATTTTGGCATAATGTAGCTTTTATTATTGTACATTTACTCCTGTATGACTGATTAGGAGCATCAGATGAGGCTAAGTAAGTGTGTGTTTGCGCAGGAACGTTTTCCGGAAGCTTATGTCCCAGTCAGAGAAGGACAAAGGTGACATGATGTCTCTAGAGGAGATCCTGGCCGAGGGCTCGGAGGCTGTCGGGGAGAAACGAACAAGCCACTCGGAGGGCACACTGCGCACAGGCAAGGCGAAACTGAGGGCCCTTCGAGAGGCCATGTACCACAGCGCCGAACACGGCCATGTGGACATTACCATAGACATCCGCAGCTTGGGTTAGTAACCACACTGCACGACTGCCATCACATCCTCAGCCTGACAGCACTCATTTATTTTGGTTATGGCATGCCTCCACTGCCTCATTTCCCACCACAGACACATACTGCATGAGTTATTACTGATAGTATATAGTCCAGTAGTAGGCAGAGAGATAAATAGCTACTTCTAGGGGTGGCACTAATTTCTGAGCTGCATAGATACCATGAAGTAACAGATGAGTGTTGGTCGTGTACGTAGGTGTGCCGTGGACTCTGCACACGTGGATGGAGTCTCTGAAGACGTGCTTTCTGCAACAGCGGCGGCCGCTGATCCAGGGCCTGCTTAAAGACTTTAGCTGCATCCAGGAGGACGAGTACACTGAAGAGCTCATCACACATGGCCTCCCGCTTATGTTCCAGATCCTCCGAGCCAGCAAGGTTCACGCTTACTTCTCAGAGTGCATCATTTCACATGATATATTTTCACTGAAACTCAGTGCATGCGTGTGCGGTGAATTATCAGGTTTAAGAGCACTCACATTGAGACAGCTAACACAGCAGCTTAGGTACAAAGTAGATATCCAGGGGATGTAATACATACTCGTGGCACACAGGGGAGCAGAATGTTGACATTGTTGTAATGACCTACTCGTCTGAGAAACTTTACACGTGCAACACAGGGAGGAAGTCTGGGAAGTGCCCCTGACAGAGCAGATAAATATATTTGTGGGATTCAAGCATGCAAGGGCAGTTATTACTGTTCAAGAACATCAACAAAACCATTACATAAGAAACATTTTATATCTTTATTAGCTACGGTATTGTGTGGATGATGAATTTTGCAATTTAATAAGGTTCAGTGGGAGTAGGTGGCACAGGGATTTTCTTAAAATTATTTTTAACAAATGTTTTAAACAGTTGACAAAAACTAAAATAGTGTGAATTTCTTCTTTAAGTAGAACTCTAAGGGCATCTGTTTTCATTTATTTTTTTAAAATTCACATAAAGACGAGACATTTAAAAAAATATATTTAAAAAAAGGCATAAATAATATGGAAAATAAAAAAGTAATAAGGAAAAGAGAAAAAAATTACAGAAGGGTGATGTGATTTCTCACTGCCACAAAGTTGATTATTTTCCAATAACCACATCCAAAAGTTTTATTCCACTAACAACTTTTTTACTACCAATATTTTTTCTTTTTTTTAACAATTATGTCACAGAACTGCCAAGAGCTTAAAGTACATGCATGATCATAAGAATCAGTGCCTCATAATCACACCCTTTTGTTTTTATTATTTAAAAAAAGTAACGTAATGTAATTAAATGCATTTGTCCAAAAGAAAAATATTAGCAGGGTCACCTGAACTTGTAAATACAACAAAACACTATTCCCCAAAATAATCCATGGAGCTCTATCATACTATATTCGATAGATTCCCATCTGTCCTATTGACTGTTGTGGGATTGGGCAGTGTTAAAGTGAGTAATGAATAATAACTTAACATGTTGGAAATACTGTATATTTAGGTTAATTTTCATGAACAGGCATATCCATGATAATTGCATTTGTTTGCCATTTATGCTAATAAAGTTTAGAAATCAGGGCCCGTATTTCTTAGAATTCTCTCAGAGAGCTCCTATTTTAGCTTAAAAAAAAACCCTAGCTGAGAGTCCTAGACTAAAAGTGATTTAGGAAACTTCTCATAGCAATTCTGAGTATGGAAAGTACAAAAACCTTTATCTTAGCGAGGAGGTGTGGTTGACCCCTTTTCTAGGAATGACGCAGCAATTCAAGGACTGTGATTGATTGATCATGACTACAGGCTACTTTATGCATAGTTTTTGTTATAGTCTAAATATCTTAAAGTTAATTAAAACAGCCAAATGTTGAAAATGTGTCTACTTTTGAAGCAACCAATTTCCACACAGTAATTACTATATTAAAGTCCTTACATTTATTTACCATATTGATTTTATTACTTGTAATCCACAATTACATGATTGTAGGACAGTCTATTTATGCATCTTTTGGATGGTATGTAGCCAACAATCCAAGAGAGATGGAAGGAAGGAAAAGGACAAGAAAACCAAATTGGACAGTAGAACAGAGTTTACTGTTCCGTTCAGTGTTTGGAGAATATTTCTTCTTTCTGCCACTTTGTCTCTGCTATAGAAACTCTTAAGAATCTTAAAAGTCCTCCTCTATACACTTAACAATTTTTACCTTAGGAGCTGTTTTAAGGTCTAAGATGTTTCCTGAATGATTTTTATCTTTACTAAGATTAGTCCTAAATTTAAGGGGAAATTCTAAGAAAATGTCATAATAAAAGAGTTTTCTTAGAATTTTGTCACTAGCAGCAACTTTTAGGCTTAAGATGCTTTGTGAATACGGGCCCTGGAATCTACCCATATTAATTAGTTGTTAGATTGAAATATAGAGCTTTGATGACACCGTAGTGTACCGTAGGTTCTACAATGAGTTCAGGTTCTACGTTTATGTACAATATAGTGTCACCAATACTGTTATCATTTTTCTTTGCTTAGGGTTTTTTTTCTGCTTTTTTTTCTTCTCAAATGTTCTGTTCAAGGTAAGAAAAAAAAAAATGCCTGCCATTGGAAGTTGCAGCTTAAGTGTGGATGATTCATGTAGTTATTTATTTCATAGTGTCACATATTAAGATTTAATTCTTCCCCTAAATGGCTACCCATTCTTCGTTCCAAAAAAAAATCTATTTCAATCAGACATACAGACAATCGCACTAAAATTAACACACCTTTTCACCAGAGTCGATATTCTGCAAGAAAAAAAAAGCATTTATGTTAAAAGAATTTTGAACATCTGAGATTGAGATGTTTTTAGCTCTTCAACATTCACATGTCAAGTGAATTTTGGGGTCCGGCATGGCTAAATTTAGTATTTAAAATTCACAATGTCTGAGTGTAATTTTGTGTCTTTAGCATGCATTTACACTTGTTGAAGTCGTAATTACAATTTGGGACTACTACAAAAGATCCTATGTCATACTGCGTGAAGACACGCTACAAACAAAACAACTGATTTCTGCGGTTAAACCAGGCAGGAGTATAATGAGAGGATGCGACTCTGTTAGTCTTTGTATCCAAAGTTCACAACTGCAACTTTCCGTCTCAGCCTCTTTAACTACATGGTCATTAGACAACTTGTGCTGTGCACCTTTCTAATGCATTCATTAAAAAAAAGTAAAATTCCCTATAAGTAACCAAGTTTTTTCTATTAAAAAATATTTTTAGCTAGAATTTGCCTAACCCAGTCCTACTAGAGTTAAATACTGGAGTTAATGCTAGTCTAATCTGGAATTACTAGACTAGTTTAGTTATATATAACTGTTAAAAACATAGCAAAACCTGCCTCAGAATGCCTTTTCAAATGAGACGGAGTCCATGGCCTTTAGCGAGGCAAAGCAAATGCCTCATTTTAAGTCTTTGCTTACTTCTGTTGAATGAGAAGGTCACGGTCACTGCAGATGACAAATTAGCATGATTTTTTGTATTTCCTCTACACTTACTACCTTAATCAGATATTTAATTGAGCCCACTTATTTGCTATGTAACTTGAGAGAAACGCTTGGAGATTTATGCAACTTACTAAGTCTAAAACATACTAAGTCCAGGGCCAGGGGTAGCTTAGTGGTTAAGGCATTGGACTACGGTTCGGAAGATCCTAGGTTCCTAGATCCTAGGTTCAAACCCCACAACCACCAAGTTGTCACTGTTGGGCCCTTGAGCAAATACATCAATTGCTCAGATGTATAATGAGATAAAAATGTAAGTCGCTCTGGATAAGAGTGTCTGCCAAAGGCCTAAAATGTAAATGTAAAAAAAAAAATTTAAGGAGTAAAAAGTAAATTTTTATACTTTTACAAAATGTAATTTATGAAAAGTTTTTTTTTATATTATACTTTTATATATTCCATTGTATTTTTTGTTATATATTTTAAGATATATTATTGTGTAATGCAAATAAATATGCATTAAACATATACTAAATACCCCAAAATTATATTTAAAAAAAATACCCAATTATATTCCACTGCTGGCAGGAAGGAAAGTCGTATAGTTCAGCATTCTATCTCTGTTAAGGTTTTGTGTGTGTTTCTATAGAAACAACTCATTTCTACATCTGAGAGGAATCTCCCATCCATTATCTTGTAATTTCACTATTTCTGACATGGCCAACGTGAATGTACTGTATAATCTCACACTAGCATTTTACTGGTTTTGTTATTATCCTCTGTGACTTATAATTGTAGACAGGATACAAAGAGGTACTGCTCAAGCTTAACAATGCTATAATTTAAACTAATATAGGATTTGATCACCTTACTTTATTAGCCCCTAAGTCTTAACCACTCAGCCTCTAGCATTAACATTCATATAGGTACATGTACCTGAATGCTGAATGTAGCCCAGTATCTTAGGCGTCACTTAAAAATATCTGTCTGTTTTTAATATGGGCGTGTGAATGTTCAGTAATGTATCATTTTAATGACTCTCTCTATGTATGTTTGCCTGTAATTTACAGAACGAAGTAATAAGCCAGCAGTTAGCTGTAATCTTCACCCAATGCTACGGGCCGTTTCCAATCCCCAAGATGACAGAGATCAAAAAGAAACAAACCTCACGACTGGGTAAGGAACACACCGGTGACCTACTTAAAATCTCACTCAAATATAGTTTTGCTCCATCTGTCTTCAGTTACAAAATCTGTCTTTCTATAAAAAATGTGCTTTCTATAAATGTGTGGACTTCGCCTAGATGCAAATACCAGTGAACTCTTTTTATTGAATAGTGATTATAGGGAAAAGCAGTCTGCTCCGGCATTATTAGGACCTTTGGTAAAAGTACCTGTAATATCACAATTTTCTTCGAGGTTCCTAGCATTGCCTACATGGAGGTGATGTGTTTTCTTCCTTTGTCATAATGTGCTTCTGTTTATATTTTGTAATATGTCTGTTTTGGCTTTGGTTTTGGACATGTCTCCAACCCTCTTATATAAAATGTAATACATTGATATGGATTTTTAATATATTGTACTTAATATATTGACATATATGGTGCATATACTGTATGAAATCAGTCCTTTTCATGTATGGGATATATCTGTAGTAAGTATACTGTAATGCTAGTGTGTGTGTGTGTGTCATGTGGTAATTGACAAAATAGAGTACAACATGGTTAAAGATCATTTGTTGATATGTAAGCAATTTACTGTGCTTCTCTTTAGTTACATGTATGGGTAACATATAATTTTGACATTTAGTGGACATACATACATCACAATATACTGAAATTGGTATACATTTTTAATATACACACACCGGCCACTTTATTAGGTACACCTTACTAGTAGTGGTTGGGATCCCTTTTGCCTTCAGAACTGCCTTAATTCTTCATTGCATAGATTCAGCAAAGTGCTGGAAATTTATTAGCGATTGTCATGACAGCATCACACAGTTGCTGCAGGCTGCACGTCCATAATGTGAATGTCTCATTCCACCACATCCCAAAGGTGGTCTATCGGATTGAGATCTGGTGACTCTGAAGACCATTTAAGTACAGTGAACTCATTGTCATGCTTATAAAAGCAAGTTTGAGATGACTTGTGACATGGTGCGTTACTCTTGTAAGTCATAAAGAGAGAGACATGATCAGCACTCAGGTCAAGTATTTAATTTAAATGCTGCTCAATTGGCACTTGGGGGTGTATGTCAAGAAAATATCCCCCTACTTTTGTTTCATATGTTTTGTTGTTACCATCTGAATTACGTGACAGAAATCAAGACTTATCAGACCAGGAAACATTTTTCCGAACTTGTATTGTCTGATTTTGGTGAGCCCATGCCAATTGTAGCCTCAGTTTCTTGTTCTTAGTTGACAGGAATTATACCTGGTGTGGTCTTAGCCAATCTGCTTTAAAGGTTTGACGTGTTGTGCATTAAGAGATGTTCTTCGGCATACCCCGGTTGTAACGAGATGTTATCGGAGTTGTTGCCCTTCTGTCAGCTCAAACCAGTCTGGCCATTTCCCTACGACTTCTTGCATTTTCAAATCAACCAGGCATTTCTCTGTAAACACTAGATATGGTATGAAAATCCCAGTAAGTCAGAAGTTTCAGCTATAGACTAGTCAGTCTGGCACCAACAACGCCAAGTTCAAAGTCACGTAAATCACCCTTTTTCTCCATCCTAATGCTCGGTTTGAACTTCAGCAATTTGTCTTGACTATGTATACATACGTAAATGAATGACCTTACTGTCATATGATTGGCTGATTACATATTTGCAGTAATGAGAAGTTGAACAGGTATACCTAATGATGTGGCTGGTGAGTGTACAGTATAGGACTTTGTATGTAACGTTTATGAGAAACTTTCTGATATATGGGAATATATTACGTTTCCTTATGCGGACAGTTCTACTCATCGTGTTCCTGTTTTATCTTTGTTCCATGTGAAGTCCTGTTAAGTGTCATCACCTTATATATTTTTGCACCTTATAGTCCTCTCTGCCTGTCTATTATTGGATTCGCTCTAATTAATGATATTACCGTATGCTGAATATCACACGTATGCATGTTACAGGAAATGTCTATGTTGTTAATTATGTCAATCTCACATTAGAAGTATGAGTCTATTGAAGTTTTTAAGAATTGCCCATGTCGCAATTCTTGCTACCCCTGCTTTTAGTATTTTGTTCAAAATAAATCTGTGAGGCCATTGATCCCAATTAGGTTCTCAGTGCTGTTGGAGTTAACAACAGTCACTTAAAATGAACAGTAGGGATTTGGTTCTATATTACCACACTCTTTTTACACCAAACCTTGTTTGTCAAAAACTCTATTTTTGTCTTGTTGGAATATAAAACCTGGATCCAAGCAGTATAGCATCTACCGAGCTCCATGTGCTTGGGTTTGGAATACAGCAGACCTTTTTTGTGGCATGCCTTCCAAACAGTGTGTTAGCTTGGAGGCGGCATCTAATTGTAGATTTGGAGAATTGGTGGCCCAGAGAAAGCACCAGAAATTTCCAGCTGTGATTGAAGAAATTGTTGCCTCTTCCAACATTCTTCTCACTGAATGGGGGCAAAATATTGAGAGCCCACTTGCATACATTTGTGCATTTGGTGATGCCCTTATCCAGAGCAACCTGGGACCTTCTGGACAAGCGTTGCTAAGTTATGTGCTGATCGGATGGTCCGGTTTGGAGCCTCTTTGACGGGAGAAGCCAAAGGCCAACAGTTATTGCACTAACAATAAGAAGTTGTGAGCCATGTACATATTTTTATCCGTTTTCATGTCTTTGTTTGGTAATCTACATCATACTGATAAACAGTTAAGGGAATTCGATTAAGGGAGCATACTCCAGTAGAACAGAAAGTTTTTTTTAATTTTTTTTTTAAAACTACATTATGAACCTGACAGTTTAAGGAAGCCATTCGAGCTTTTCAGAACACAGAAATGTTGCAAAATACAGTAGATTCCCAACACTAAGTGAGGGGGTGGACTAGAGGATTTTTTTTCCTCCAGGTTTGGAGGAACACTACTGCCATCTAGACAACACATAAAGAATTACAAGACATGGGCAGTGCAAACACTCGCTCTCACTCATTTACCTTCTATACTGCTTTATCCTGTATTCAGGGTCGCACGGGGGCCTGGAGCCTATCCCAGGAGGCTTAGAGCACAAGGCGGGGGTACACCCTGGACAGGGTACCAATCCATCGCAGGGCACACCACATACATACATACACACACACACACTCTCAAACTACGGGAAATACTGATAATACTGGGAAATTTGGGAACGCCAATTAGCCTAACCTACAGGTCTTTGGACTGTGGGAGGAAACCGGTAGTGCAAACAGTTCTTGTTTATTAACATGTACGGTATACTGTTCTATAACACTCTGAACTTTGAAAAGGCCTTTGTTTAAGTTGGATTAAACCTCTTATCCCTGGTGCTTCCTCAGATCCACACTTCCTGAATAATAAAGAGATGTCAGATGTGACGTTCCTGGTGGAGGGAAAACCATTTTATGCCCACAAGGTGTTGCTTTTCACAGCATCAGCAAGGTAACCGCGAAAGAAAAGTAACTTATCATAAATTACGGTCATTAAACCTTGTTTCATAAAAAAAATTAATACTTGTTTTTGCTTTTTTTTCTCCTCCATTTAGGTTTAAATCTCTGCTTTCTAATAGACCTGCTGCAGAGAACACGTGCATCGAAATTAGTCACGTCAAGTACAACATTTTTCAGGTTGGACCGCTATTGCCGTAAAATGCTAGACTCGTAGATTGCCTTGGTGTATCATGTGCACTAAATGTTTTGTGCGTGTGTGTTGCAGTTGGTGATGCAGTACCTGTATTGTGGTGGCACTGAGTCGCTGCACATCAGAAATACTGAAGTCATGGAGGTATCGAAGAAGCATTTCTGTTCCTCTCTTTATCACTTTGCATATTATTCATCTCATCATCCATCCTCTGACTCTCATTTGTCTTGTTTATTCAATAGGATGTGCCATAAAAAAAAAAGAGATAGCTCTCATGATTTCCAGCTCATGCTTGCCAAGCTATTGAATCATCTTTATTTGTCATGAAAATAATAACTTTTTAAATATCCTGAAAGTTATATCCATAACCATAACAGGGGGCAAAATGTACTTTACCTAATTGCCTCCATCAGTCAGATTGAACGCAACATTTCAGGGCCATTGCTGTAATTGTTCCCTCACTGTTAATTCTACAAACCTCCATATGAATCGCTTTTACTGTCCATTGCTTTATATGAGCCTGGAAACCTGATCATTAAGTCTTCTCGCTGTCTGTTTTGCAGCTCCTCTCTGCAGCCAAGTTCTTCCAGCTTGAGGCCCTCCAGCGACACTGTGAGATCATCTGCTCCAAGAACATCACCATAGAAACCTGTGTGGACATTTACAAGCATGCCAAGGTGAGAAAGCATATTTTGAAATCCTTCACAAGAAAAGCTTTGTGCGTTTTAAAATGAACCCAGTAAACATTTGACTAAAGAGTTTTGACAGCATGTATCTGATAACAAACTGACTGATGTCCATCTTGCTGTAGCATGCAACTGTGCTGATCAGAACCAAACATTGTGTGTGTGTGAGGAATTCATAAGGTTTTGGACATCTTTTCAGTCTTGTCAATAGATTTTTTAGAACTAAAAAAAAAATACAACAATCACAAAACTGTTTTTGCGCGAAATGTGTTTCTCCAGTTCCTGGGGGCCACAGAGCTGTCAACCTTCATCGAAGGCTACTTTCTGAAGAACATGGTGCTTCTGATTGAGCTGGAGACCTTTAAGCAGCTCCTGTACGAGGCACCCACTGAGAACACGGGGCCAGGCCCTTCCTACGATGTGCTCCAGGATCTGGAACAAACCCTGGCCACTCGCATCCACTCCATCCATCTCTCCTCTTCCAAGGGCTCTGTTGTCTGATCCCTCTCGTCCGAATCCAGTGGAAGATTTCACTCATTTTGGCCTGCTGTATGACTTTCTGTATCTGCCGCAGGCTCCTTTTGGTGTCTTTCGCTAATTTCTAGGATGAATGTTTGTGAGCAGTTATGAAATCCACTGATCTGTACCAGGAGGTTGCAGGTCTGTTTTTTTTTGTTTTTTTCAATAAACCTCAAAGATGAACATGCTATTTCACAGGATATATTATCTGTCATGCTAACACTTAGCCAGCATTCTGATATGTAATCGCTGGGCAAAAACAAACATTTTTAAGGTTAAAGATGTCATCTTCACTCAGCTTAAGCTCTCGTGGACGCTGCAGATATTCAGTAAGCGAAGAACCATCAACTTGGGGTTTAGTCACTGCGTTGTTCCTCACATTGTCTTTCTCTGATCACGTGTCGAGCATCAGATAAGACAATATTAGGTTTTTCCTTCCACCATTCACATTCAAGATGATTGTGATAGATCAGAAATGCTCTAATTACAGACTTAAAAGTGAAACCACTGAACCAATATGCTAAATCTAATTACAGTACATCTTTGATATTAATGTTCCATTCGCAAATCATCTAGCTATTTATTTATTCTATGCCTTTTGTTTGAGTTTACATTATTTGTAGCAGTAAATAAGGATTAATCTGGAGCAGTGGACGAATTATTTGCAAAGAGTGTAAAAAAATTATAATTCTTTTTTTTTGTACAGCAAGATTTCGTCTAATCTTATTTAATGATAGACTTGGTCTGTAGTTAGGAAGTGGCCTGTCATACTGCCCTTGCTAATTGCATTCTCCTAGGTAACGCATTATTGTCCTTGCTGTAGGATGTCCTATGCTACATGTTGCAGGTTTTATTTTGATTTCTTTTTTTTTTTTTAGTTTCCCGCTCAGTTTAAATGATCTATGAAACCACCACTGTGCTTAGTACACTGAAAACTGAGCAGCTCATCCTTGCCTTGAGGTTGTGAGAAAAAAAAAATCAATATTCTATTTCAATAACTGCATTGGCCCTTTGCAGCCTTTACGTTTTTTAATAAAAAGAAAACAAAGGGAATAAAAAAAAAATAAATAAAAAAAAAACACAGTGCCATTGAACTCCATCAGAACGTCATTAAAAGGACGAGTCTTCTTAAATTCCAAACTGTGGACGCAAAGTGTGTGGGACACCCTGCTGTGCGAGACGAGACAGCCATTTTCGTGGACTTTGGATTCGAAAAACCTTTACAGGAAGATGCCAACACACTGATCAGTACCACTATGACTCTATGAAGTGTACATACTGTACTGCAAATCCACATCTGCACCTCTGCTTTGGTTATACTGGACGTGATGCCAAGCGCAAGTGTTACTGTTTTAATCGTGAAATCCCGTCATTGCCAAAATGCATGTCTTGTGTTAGTTTTTTTTTTCTTTTTCCTTCGTTTCGTTCGTTTCTCATTTTGTTTAATTTTTGTGCATCCTTCCGTGTCGGTGTTAAACTGTCCTAGGACTGTAATACCAGCATGTATGTGCGTGTGAGCACGTGTGTGCGTGCGCACGTGCGTGTGTTTCCACACACTTAACCCAAAGTAACTAATGTATAGGAAAAATAATAAGGCACTTCATCCAAAGAACATCTGAAGTAACTGCTAGCATCAGAAGAAATGTGAGGGTCTGTTTGTCCATTTTAGTCCATGTTAATTATTATTTGCACCCATAATAGCAAACCCAGTATATCATGTATTATATACATCGAGCACATACAATATAGAGTGTTGGTATGCAACATTTAAGAATGATAAAAGGAGAAAGATTTAATGATGGACTGAATGTTTTGTAATTAACATTTTATGTATCAGGAGCTGTACAGGACAGACTGGAATGTTTAAATGGATAAGAAGGTTGGTTAATCTTCCTGTTTCCGATGTGTAATAAGAGATTTAAGAGAGTTACGAGTTTATTCATATGTAGCTAACAAAGGGATAATATCGTGATGCAAATAATTCTAAACTGTGAAGATTATTTTATTTGAAATCATAGTAGCTTTATTTTCTTACTGTATATGTCATATTGTTACACTCCTTTCAGCTGTTTTGTTGTAGCTAAGACAATCGTATGTTTTTTTTTTCCTCTTGAACATCCTCGATTTTCAGTCAAATGTCTTGTGTGTGTTTTTTTTTTCTTTCCCGTTTTCTCATGTATATGTGCCAAAATGTATTGCAACAGGTTCAACAAAAACAAACCCACGGACATGCAGTGAATTACAAACGGATTTGTTTAAGGAGTCCATGTTTTTACTTTTTATATTTTTTGATGGCTTTTCCGTTCATTTCGCTCCTGCTAGAACTGAAGTTGTGAAAGCAATATTGCACATGTAATTAATTCTTAAGAAAGATATGATCTTTGTCATTGTTGCATATGATGGACACTGGGAACAATTGTCTTTCTAGGTCTTTATTGATTAGTGGAATAGTCCTGTAGTTCAGTACTACACTAATTACTTATTCCTTGAGGACCAGTACAAATAGAGAGCATTGTGGTTGTTAGTGGACCCTTAAAAAAAAAAAAAAAAACTTCTTCAGACAAAATAACAACTTGCTCATTGTGTCTTGGCTTTGACTTTTATCTGCTTTGGCTGCTATTAAGACATGCTTACAGACAGCGCGGCTCTGCGGCGTGGTTTCCTTTGATGTCTCTATTACACAAAACTTGCATGCTTTGACTGAATCTGAATCCGAGGGACTTAGTTTGCTATCCTTATTTCACTTGATTGCAAAATTGTACATTGTACAAAGAATACATATATAGAAATATATCTATTAAACTTAGTGTAAATATAAGGGATGTGGTTGACTTTATCATTGAAAAAAATTAATAAAAATGTCACTTCTGCTACAGTGCAATTGTTCAATGACATGCGTTTGTGTACAGCCAATAAAATGATCATAATTTAACCCCTCTCTACACGCTCAAGCTTTTTTCCTGATTTAATTGGAAATCCATGTACTGTACTTTGTATGGTGGTTTATCTCTTTATCACCCAATTAAAAGCCATAACAAGCCAGCCCAGACACACCCTGGCAACTGGTACCATTTAGTAATAGAGAGAGAGAGAGATTTTAGAATTTTTTTTATTTTGGAAAAATAATAATAGCACCATCTACAGGTCATAGTGCAAACAATGTTTTTCTTAATAAGAGGTGATATTTGAGGGATATTAAACATCATTTGAACAGCTTTCTCAACAGAGTAGATTAGGAACAGACATACAGAGTTAGGAACACTTAGAACAGAGTTAGAACAAAAACCAGTACAAAAATTTTAATACTAAATGTATTGCTATAAGTTATATATATTCATATATGTGATATCTATATACTGTATATATAATGTATATGTATATATATAATGTGATTTTTGTGTGTGTATATATAGAGATGACATATATTTGACAGCGGTCATTAGTCTCTGTGACCCAATTGCATTTATTGTAAATTTGATGAAGAAGATCATCAAGAGGAGAGGTGGAGGCGGAAGAGTATCTTTTGTATTCACAAGAGTTGTGCCTTGCTTATGGCTCGGTTAGCTTTTAGTCTATTGCCTTTACAACTTACAAAAAGCAGCATGCATACAAAAAGCGTATAAAAAAGCTTTCTGTTACGTGGTTTGCAACTCTCTAAAAAGATTTTTCTAAAGTGATTGAGTAGGCATTGTAACATTGTGTGAATGTCTGAGATCAAAAAGTCTCTTAGACTTAGAGACTTACAGTAGACGCCTGGACTATGGACTGATACTTTTTTTTAATTTACTTTTTTTGTGTTTAAAGGTGCAAAAATAATGACTGCAACAATCAGGTTACTTCAGTGCAATACACAAATTGTCTGAAATGCATGCCAAGGCCATAAAACTGCTTTGTGTGTGTGTGTGTGTGTGTGTGTGTGTGTGTGTGTGCTCGCCTTTGTGCCACAATCACAATAAAAATTCAAGAATCTACAGCAGTAAATGTAAGTGGGCGCTCTGTGAGCTATCTCTGGAGCAACCTAGGTTAAAATGAAATTTTACTAGACATGACGTGGACAAAAAGCGAACTAAATGAATAAAAAGTGAAGTGTAGCTTGTGGTTATCAGGTACCCCTCTGACATGATGCTTTTTAGTGTTCTACACAAAGGGCAAATATCTGAGTGATTTATTCATGGCCGAGAGCTTCTTCTGTTCCACAAAACTCGGCATGCAATATGTACTCTCTCCAGAACTGGCATCATGCAGCGGGTGGCTATACATGGTCCAGAGTGCTGGGGTAAACCGGCGCAGGTGGACATCTGCCAGCCTGAGCCGCAGGTTACAGCTGGAGCACACTATGTGATTTGGGCAACACGACGGCATGGGCAGCTGTTCGTGTAGGCGAAGGGGGCCGAGAGGAATGGAGGAAGTGCCAGATGAGGTCAGAGCATGTTGTATCGACTGTCTGTGACTTCTCAGGCGGTCTAAGGTCCTTGTCAGCTCCAGCTGTGCCCAGCGGACTCTAGCCAATTCCCTCTGCTGCTGAAGGCCAAGAATCCGCAGCCTCCGGTGCAACTGAACACTCTCGTGTCGCAGAGCGTTGGCCACCCAGCGTTCTGAGGTGCAGAAAAAATCAAGTTTATTGTGAGGATTAAGATGCACTGGCAGAACACTAGCCTAGTTCATAGTGGACTCTTGGACTAAAGGATACACGTATATTTAGTTTCTCTATTGGGGGTTCTTTCTTAGTATGACCACTTAAGAAAATGAAATACCCTTATCTATTAAAAAAAGAAAAACCTCCAAAGGAAACACATTTTCTCTGTTAAATTTCTATCTTTTTTTCCATAGAGCCTAAGGACAAGCCAAAGACATATTTTTTGAGTGAAAATAAAGGTTGCACACATGCTATGTTAGGTGAACCACTTCTATTACATTGCTTCTAGCCTTGTTGTTGGGATATAGACCTAAACAATTATTTCATTCCTTTAAATAATAACAATAATAATAATAATAATAATGATTTTTTTGTTACAAATTCAAACTTCAAAAGTGACCATTTTTTTGTGAGACAAGGAAAACAGCTCTTTTAGGGTTAAAAACATATGACATCACTGTACAGCATGTTTATGTTTAGGAGTGTACATTGTACCTCAAACAATAAACAACAACAACAAAAAAAGAATACCACTACTTACAGTGGGGCAAAAAAGTATTTAGTCAGCCACCAATTGTGCAAGTTCCCTCTGTCATTGCCAACAAAGGGTATATAAAAATATTGAGATGAAATTCGGTTATTGTTATTGACCAAATAATTATTTTCCACCATAATTTGCAAATAAATTCATTAAGAATCCTACAATGTGATTTTCTGGATTTTTTTATTTCCTTATTTTGTCTCTCATAGTTGAGGTACTGTATACCTATGATGAAAATTACAGACCTCTCTCATCTTTTTAAGTGGGAGAACTTGCACAATTGGTGGCTGACTAAA
>JAQMYK010000004.1:9333025-9344106 GCA_030014345.1 Clarias buthupogon
GTAAACATATATCAGTTACAGTATTGCCTAAGATTAATTTATGTAATTTTTCAGACTGCTGTCCTATGTGAATTCTTATTTGATTAAAAAGTGTTTGATGCCACTTCATCTCTCTGTTTTTTTTTGCAGAATCTGTTACTGGTGATTTGCATCTCGTTCTTTTCCACTTTATCTCAGCCATGTTTCTTCCTCAAATATTATTTTGAGCACTAGTCATGTAACTAAGTACGCCATTCCTAAAGTTTGTAAATGTTCGTGAACATATTAAAAATGTGCATTTATTTGCAAGTCAGCTGATTTAATTTTACTGCCGCATAACGTTAATGAGCCTAGACCTGACCAACTGAAGCAACACCAGAGGCTTGTACAGTGTTCATCGATTTATGCGCTTCCTTTCTTACCCTGATGCACCCATCTCTCTGGAACAGAGTCAGTCATAACTCATCAGTCCACGTGACCTTTTTTTCACTGCTTTAGGGTTTTGTAACATTATGTGAACTTTCCCATGCCTCTATCCTCATAAAACAACCCCCTCATTGTGCTTCCTGATTCCTTATATGGTAATGCTTCCTATAGCCCATGTCCAGACTAATATACATACAAATAGCTTGAGTCTGGCAGAATCCTTTTGTAGAACCAGAAAATGCTAATATGTTTCCTATCGTCTGTCTGCCACCGGGTCTCTCCGGGACACATGGCACCTGGACAAAAGCTTAAATATGCTCTCTTTGCTGATAATGAACAGAGAACTTCAGACACATTATGCAAGTGTGTGTGTGTGTGTGTCCCTTTCCTCCAGTTTTGGCCCAGCCGGTAAGCGTATCGAGGTGTGGCGGACAAATCAAGCAATAATTCTTCTTTTTGTCTTTCATCTTAAAACTTAACAATTCAGGCAAACTTGTATCTGCTCCCAGTCCAATCTTTATGCTCCCCAGCAAATTCAAGCCTTTTTCCTGATACATCTCATTATTAAATAGTTGTTTTTTGATCACAAGGCTTTTTTTCATCACATTGTGTGTTTATGGAAATGCTCTTCCTGTCACCATTAAATATAGTTATAGTTTAATGTTTATTTTTTACGGTGCAACTTTTCCAAGTATTTGAGTGATCTCTATTCATGATATTTTTCCCAACCACATTTCTTCCACAGAGTTGACGGTCCTCCACTATGCTTACAGGTGCTAACCTGGTTCCAGTAATTTCAAATCTCCTTTGTTATTTTCTTTGTTTGATGTTGCCCAATAATTTAAACCCTTCGGAAAATGTTTTATCATAGAGCGTATAAGGAAAATACTGTACATCTTTAACTTTCGCCTCAAGCTTGATCTTCTTCTTCTTTCTGCTGCTTAGAGTCTCCATTTAACTCTGTCTACCATATTTTCCTTTGTCACTCCAACCTCCTGTTTGTCCTCCCTCACCACATTTATAAACCTCTTCTTGGACCTTCCTCTTCTATTCCTGCCTGGCAGATCCATCTTTAACATTCTCCTCCTGATATACCCCTCATCCCTCCTCTGCACATGTCCAAACCGCCTTAATCTGGCCTCTCTAACTTTGTCCCCAATCTGTATTTCCTGCACTGTCCCTTTCTACTCTATACCCATTCCTAATCCTGCCCATTCTTATCTCTTCCAAAGCAAATCAAAGCACCTCCAGCTTTGCTCCTTGTCTTTCTGTCAGTGGCAACGTCTCCAAACCGTACAACATTGCTGGTCTCACTATGTCTTTCCCTTTAATCCTAACCCTAAGAATTTTTTACCTTAAGAATTGAACTGTTGCAAGAAATTTGGCTCTGCATGTGAAGCATTTTTGCGAAGTGAGTTTATGTACAGTATGTTTTTGCATTTTGTGTAAGATTTATTGTAGACATAGCACTGTGCGTCCCAATAATGTTAAGAAGGACGGTAGCAAGAAGAAAAAGGAGCCGCTTTCTGTCACAGATCACTCTCTCATTCGACCCTGACTGTACTCTCTTCTTCACTTCTCTACCACACCCTCCATTCCTTTGTACAACTGACCCTAAATACTGTATTTCAACTCCTCGACCTCAGACTTGATCTGTGACTTTTATACTGTTTATATAATAGCGCCTGCGCGCCCCCTGGTGGACGTACGTCGGAAGCAGTGAACGTTCGGCTTCGGGTTTTTATGTTTTATGTTTACGGAAACAGCCGAAGCGGAACTCGGGCTCGCCGGAAGATCCGGGTGCTGCTCGGATTAGAACATAAACAGCAATGGCGGAGGCAGCGGCGGCGGCAGCGTCTACGGCGGCTCCGGCAACAACAACGGGAGGCTGGACGAAGCACGTTACCTGCAGGTTAGTTTACATTTCACTGAGAGGCGAGCCGGCGTGTGTTTTAAGACGGCTTTGTGTGTTTTTGGGGTGAACGGGTCATCTTTGAGCCGCTAAAGGACGTTAGTGAGCGCGAGCTCCTGCGGCGGTTGAGTGACCGTTAACGGTCGCTCGGTGTGTGTTTGTTGTGATCCGCGATAGCGCGCAGTAAACACGCCGTGCACCCACTGACCCCACACATACTGAGACTTCTCTCGGATTTGGGACGGAAACACACTCGACTGCGTTCACTTTCACTATCAGTTTGAGTGTCAGACATGTTTACAGGGCTGTGTTTGTGTCCTGACCGGGTTGGTGGTCGGTGGAATTAGCGGCTCTGTTCGGTTCTGTTCTGTTCAGACTGACTGACCCTCGGTAAGTTCATTACAGCCTTCAGCAAGGCGCCATTGTTCAGACAGTGGACAGACAACAATGGACACAGTGAGCTTTACAAAGAAATGACAGCTTGTTTTAAAGCTCATTGTTATTATATCTAGTTGAAGTGTTGACCTTGTAAAGGTATACTTATACATTCAAATAGTCAATATTGATCCAGCGTCCCTGTCTCGTGTGAACCCCAGCTTCAGTAACAGCCAAGGACACTGCACTGAATGATCATTATTCTCACGTTTACAATATATGTTTATTTATTTATTTTAAATGACTAATTGTGCTGGGTGTGTTTGTTAAAAACTGAATAGACCTTCTTCTTCTTCATTATTTAATGGCAGTTGGAATCCAGCATCCAAAAATGTGAGAGCAATGCTCATTCAGTGCAGTGTCCTTGCCTTTTATTATAGCTGGGGTTTACATTACCATGTTGAAGGGACACAGGACACTAGGGACACACAATGTTTATGCCTTAAAGACAGGGATGAGACATGAATGCCGCCTTTCATTCTCCTTCATCTTCCTGGCCTCTTAAGCCGATTTTCCTGACCAGCCTTCCTTAAAACGTCTAATGCATCGTTCCTCTGTCTTGTCTTTGACTTGTTCTATGTCCTGAACTCTTCATCACACTGTGATAATACTGTGATGAAACAGTCGTGATGCTGTGATGTAATCGTGAGTTTCCAGAACACTAGAAATCTGATCTTGTCACATCACAGATCAGACACAGCAGTTAAGTGACATAAGCTAAAATGGTCAGATTGAAGATATTTCCACCACATGGCCAATAAATGTTATTAAATATTGCAGTCGACTATTTATTATAATAATAATAATAATAAATTGTTTGTAGTTTCACAGGTGATATTGCATTATGGTGTTGCAGTGACTGTTGTTATTGATGGCTAGCGACAAAGTTCTGCTGGTGTCAGTGATCTTGGACAGCTAAGAATCCTCACAGCATGTTTACTATCATAGATGGATGGATAGATATGTGTGGGAGAATGTTAGGGGAAGTTTTTTTTATTTTTTATATATTTTATAGTATATTGTTTTATATTTTGCAGTGTGTATGATTTTATGTGTGTGTGTGTGTGTGTGTGTATATATATATATATATCTATATATATATATATACACACACACATACACACCAGGTCCATGTGGTGTACACAGGCGACTTTACTCTATTGTTATAAAGACCCATTCTCAGGAACTTCATTATCATACAGCACCATAGGGTAAGCAGCCCAACTGGGGGTCCACCCGGTCATTAAACACATTGTGTCTCCCGCAAATGGTACTCTGCTTATTATACATTTCAAAGAGGCTCAAGAGTGTAAAAAAAAAAAAAAACCTGCATGCATTATGCAGTGCATTCATCATCAAGTCTCCTGTGCTCGCCACCTTGTCTACTGATTCCCAAGTTTTTAGTTTTTCCTTTCTGTATATCGTGTGTTTGTCTTTTACACAATAACCCACTTTTTTACTTTCACTAACTAGGATTAATTATTTATAGCAAGGTGAATTAAGTTTGACAGCCAGTTTAAATTGAACTCAGATCGTTAATTAAATGTGTTGGAGTGAAATATTTAAATTGTTACCCTTTGACTGCAATTGTTCCTGTCCCTGGTCATAGGAAAGCAGAGGACAAAGATTAACTCACTTTATATTTTAGTCCTGAACATCCTCATAGTATCTTCATGGTGTGGTCAGAGATGGGGAACATGAGTTATGGCATGGCCTCATATATAGGATTTTTATTTTTAATTTTTCCTTGCGATAATCTCATGCAGTGTGTAACAAAGTGGTAAAAATATGCTCAGTGTGTTTATGTATCAACAATTCCTCAAATATGGTATCTCGTGTTTGATTTCAAGGTATTTCATGCACGGTCTTTGCAAAGAAGGGGACAACTGTCGATACTCGCATGACCAAAGCAGCAGCAGCAGCAGTAGCAGCAAGTCAGCCATGATCTGCAAGTTCTTTCAGAAAGGATGCTGCGCGTTTGGAGACCGCTGCAGGTGAGATCTCCTCTAATTTACACCAGAGTGTCGAGCCTGCTTGCTTGTTTGTTTGTTTTTCATATATTTAGCATGTAATTTGTAGTACGGAATTGTGTTGTCTTGTTGAAGATAAGAAAAAACGGGCATTGATGAACGTGTTGTTGCTTCTCTGGTAAGGTTATGTGTGCACTTCTGTGACACTTGAGGCACTTTTTACTCTCAGAATGTGTTTTGAGGATAAGTCGATTGTCTGTAGCACTAGGAAACAGAATTAGCGGTGAAGGATTGTGATTTTTATTTATTTGTTTACAATGGTGGAAATCATATCCCCACAAATTAGTTTTTTTATTTTTATTACTCAGTTTTATGCCTTTTTAAATAAAATTTTAATCATTCAAAGTGTCCAGTTAATAATTCCAGCTTGAACCTGCTGTTTTCTTTTGATGTAATTAAATGCTCAATGGTTGTTGCACATGTTTGTATACTAAGCCTAATATTTGACATGGCCTAATGCTAGTTAGTACTGATATGGTTTATGGAATTTATTTTACGGATAAACAGGTCAAATGTCAGAGATCCTCTGCTGTCTACCCTGATCTAAATGTAGCTTCCCTTTTACCTAGCGATTATCTTTTATTTCTGTGTGTGGGCTATCTGTTTTGGATGACTGTTTAGTCCAGACGATAGTTAATATCTTGAAATGTTCAGTGATTCTGACCTTGGTTGCCAGCAGTACATTGCTTAGATACATCATGCACCGGCTGTTTATCATCAAAACTAACTCAGTCTTGGTCAAGCGGTTGGATGTTTAATTAATTCTCAATGATACAGTTTGGGCTACAGATGTTTCTAATGTCTAGATCTTCATACCTGATGGAGGTACATTTATTCAGTGAATAAATGAATTGTCATATGGCCACATTGAAGCCAGACTGATAGCTGTAGTGTGAGAGTAGAGCTGCGAGCCAGACACTGTCGGTTTTGTTTGCGTCTTTTCTGTCTGCGGTCAAGTGCATCCCCATAGTAACTGCTGCAGCAAGGGAATGCCTTTGTGTGCAACGGCCTGCTCGGTGACAGCGTCATGTGACGTCAGCCCTTTCTCTATCTCTCGTATGTGCCCCCTCCCCTCCTCTTCCTCCTCCCCCTCCTCCTCCTCCTTCTTCTTGAGGTCTTGGAGTTTGTGTTTGGGCTCTGTGCTGATAGCATCGTCTGGATGTTTGTGACAGGGCTTTGTTGTCATGGTAGGTAGGCAAGCGTTTCTCCACCAGGCTGTGTAAGATGCACATGCAGTGGGAGGAAGTTCACTGGCTTTCATTAAAGGCCCATAGAAACCTTGCATGCATTAATTCATTACGAATTAAGTCTGCTTTTACATTGTCTTTTGTCTTTATTTATTTTTTTTCCCACCCCTTTCGGTGTCTCTCACCCCTCCACTCCTCTTCCACTTTAAACCCTGGAGGCCAGAGCATACTGCAGTCTGCACCAGAATTACATAACCCCAATGTGTTCGCTCATCCTTTCCATCTACGTTCATGTTCATGTTCACACCCTCACCTCTCATCAGCAATGCTGCTGGGTTCATACAGTTTAACACCACCTTGATGCCTTTATTAACACTGCTTCTTTTATTCATTTTTTATTATTATTATGTTTTTCCTCTCTCTCAATCAGTTAGCATTTCATAAAAAAATTGAGGGTAATGTTGTGTTCTAAGAGGAAGCATTGTCTTGCATTTTGTTGGTTAGGTCGATGGTGGTGTTATCAGCTTGCATGTTCATAATGTCACTTCCTCTTAGCCTGCATTTAGTTGATGGTTGCATGTAAAAGCTTTTTATCTCCTTAATTTAGAAGAGAATGCAACCACAGCTTTCTAGGAACTCGTACACCATTTTTTTTTGACTGAGTGAGTACATGTTTATCAGTATAGATGGCCTGCTAGGTTTTAATGTTTTATTGTCTTTATTGGATCAACCACTCTGTCAGTGATCAATAGTTCCTGTTCATCAAGAACGATGTTCTGCTCACGTTTTTATTTTTATTTATTTATTTATTTATTTTTGGTCCCTGTATTGACATTAGACATTTTGTTCTTGCAATAGACAGAGGTGCTACAGCATTGTTTTCTCCAAGAGATCTAAGATGAGGTTTAAGATTTTACCTAAAAGTGCTAACACTGCAATAATAAAAAAAAAAAAAAGAATGATCCTATTTGCAGACTTCTGTCTAACCCCTGCATTATTAGTAGCTTTTCATTTTTTTTCCTTTTCTTTCTTCCCTCCATAGTGTTGCCTAGTTACTGCAGTATGATGTTCCATGTCATTGTGAGCTTGTGAGAACGTTTCTTCCTCCAGCTGTTGTGCTACTAAATTTGAACGCCTCTAATACCCCTTCTGCACCGAACAGCACAGCACATCCAAACTCTGGGCTACGCAAAATATTGGATATATTCTGCTCTCTCTCTCTCTCTCTCTCTCTCCCCGAGTTAAAGATAACTTGCTAGCGCAGGAAACAGAAGGTGATTTTAAAGGAAGTGTAGACACCTAAACATGAGCATGTTAATGCTTTAGTCTTTGGTGAATATCAGGGACGGGAATTGCCAAGAACCACACAATACGATATTTACGATCACAATACAAATACCTAGGTGCCGATTCGATTTGTACTGCACTTCTATAAGTATCAGGATTTAATAAATATCCCAGGCTATTATTCTGATTTTGTTACATAAAATGATTTGTTCCTACCACACAGTACACTGTTTTGCAAACTCCACCTACAGGATTATATCGCAAGCATATATTTAAATGTGTATATATAAATATAAATTAAATTCATATTTTATATATACTGTATATAGTGTGTGTGTGTGTGTGTATACATGCACATCAGTGTGTTATTTGTATGTATATATGTGTGTATGTTTGTGTGTGTGTGTGTGTGTGTGTGTGTGTGTGTGTGTGTATATATATATATATATTTTTTTTTTTTTTTTAGTCAGTGAATCACCCCACATTCTTGACTTGCATGAATCACCCCGCAAAAGAATGTCAATACGTACCTGAATCTTTTTTTTTTTTTTTTCCCCCCCTCCTCCTTTCCCTCTGGCTTTAGAGAATAACTGCTGTCCACTCATTCAGCACAGCCGATTGTGTTATTGTTTTAATGTGTAGTAAATGTACAAAAGCTGTTTCTCATATTCTTACCAGAATATTGATAAAAGCACAAGAATAGATGCACTAGGTGTTTGGCACAATTCTTTGTGCTCTCAATTTCAACCACAAAGACAGTTCATAAGAAGCCACGTGAGATTTTAAAATGAGAATTGAAATTTCACTTTTGACGATGTGTAAAATTAAGCTAAATGACAATAAGGAATTGTCCCTGTAGTTGAATAAGTTCTCAAAAGATTTCTGTGCCAGTTGAGGCAGTAAGTCATGCCCAGTCAGTTGTCTCCACTTGATGGTCTCAGCTTGGCTCCTAGTACCTGGGAAAGACGGTTCAGTGCTGATAATTTGCTGAGATATGATGCACCGTCTGGTGGAAAAGCACATTAAGATCCTACAACAATTTCTGTTCAGCTGATTTTACGAGAACAGCAGTTATATAATATGGGGATCTTGAATTGGATCACTTTTCGCTTTAGCAGGAATTTTTAGACACAGTGAAGGCGAAATGTTACATTTGGGGGAAACAATTTCAAGACCAGCTTGACCTAAACACAGAATCAACCAGTCACTAAGTAGTCCATAAATAATTATCTGCCTGTGCCTAAATAAATTCATCCCCTGCAGTGTGGAACAGGCTTCAGTCTTATCCTTGAGTAAACAGTGCCACACTCAGCTTGTTAACAGCATAGATGAAGAGGTTGTAAAAACTGTCTCTGAATCATAATCTCAAGTTCAAAGACTTCTCCATCTCCTATCTTTAACATATTATAAAATGTCTAAATATTTGCATTTATAAGATTTGATTTTATAAATTTGAATTAAATAATTGCAGCATGCCATGCAGCATTTTATTTTACTTATTTATTTTTTTAAAACCCAACAAGTCCAGTTTGCTGTTTTGTAAAGCTTTCCTATGCCTCGTCTCTTTTGAAGTATTTGGTGCTTTAAGTTTTTAGACCAAAGAAATAAAAGAATTTACCTGAGGAAGGCACCGACACGCTTATTGTTTAACCGGGCCATTGATGAATTTATTAAGCTTCATTCTTTTATTCACTTGATGCCTCTTGTCTGCCTCCATGCGCCCCAGGTTGTTGTTGTTAAAGCTGCATTGTGTAACTTTATTAAAAATGGTAAAGTTGCATTATTCAGTAGGTTTGCGAGTAACACAAAGCAAAGTCTTATTTTTTGCTTCTGTGTCGAAGCATTTGTAAACCAGCTGCAGTAATGAGGTTTATAGGGAAAGTGAGCTACATGGAGCATTCTGTGTCTTAGTAGAGTTTTAATTTGAGTCGCTTATCATGTGGTGCTATAATAAGCACAGAACATCCAGAACGTGTTGCTAAAGAAGGAAAAATGTCAAACAGATGCGATGTCATAGCTAAAGCAGCTCCACATTAAGTAAGCTCAGATTTAGCTGAGCTAAGCCTTAAGTTTTTGGTTTCTCAAACTGCAGCTGGATATTTATTTTTGGTGAATGTTAGTGGACAAGGGCTCTTGACAAAAAAAAGGCCCTTTTTAAATCCACAGTCTTCTTTCTTGGCTCTGCCTTAATTTAGTTTTTCATTTTGCACTCCTTATGGACACATTTCTTTTTAAATATAGACTGTTTTAAATGCACTTAAATTAACGGTCTCCCCTGACGCGTATTTATGTTTAATCCTCATTTTATGAATACAGGGAGAGGTCCTGTAAACTGCTTTAACTACTATGTGCTTGGCTGCTTTAAAAAAAAAAAAAAACTCAAACGTTCCTGTGGTCTTGACTGTTACTTGATCGTGTTAGTAGCTATAATACCTGTAGCTACGTAGAAAATGAAAATTCTCTTTGTCAGTAGCATGTGAGTAACATTAGCTCTCAGTTCTCAGGAGGTTTGCTACTGAACCAGCTCTGAACCGGCACTAGCACCAGACATGACCCAGGTTCACTTTGGTGGAAAAGGGATGTCCGAAAAATGTCTGTACTGTATGTGCACTGGTTACTCCATGTTACCACTAGATCTAAATATTCTATTAATGTTAATGTCCCAGTATTGACCCTGAATCCACCTGACCAAGTTAGAGCACTTGCTGAAGATGAGTCAGGGACTTGACAATATAAACCTTTTGACAAACGCTTGTTCCCGTCTCATGATTGCAGCATTGTTTTCTGTTTCTATTTCATGTTAGTTTAAGTCATGCAAACTACAGTATGATGTTTACTTTGCATTTGTTATAGGTATGAACACACCAAACCAGCCAACCAGGAGGACCTCCCTGGCCCAGTGCCCTCGGTGCCGCTTCCTGCTGCCCCCCTCACCCTTGCTAGTGACTCTGAGTCCATGCCCAGTGGGCCAGCTGGCACGTCCAAAGCTCAGGATAGGCCCCACAGCTCCGGGGGAGTGGACTGGGTGAATGCCGCAGAGTTCGTGCCAGGCCAGCCCTACTGCGGAAGAGGTACGTGTGTGCTTTTTGCTGATCTTTGAATTTTTTCAATTATTTTTTTCCGGTCAGTTTGACAAAAGATGGAGTCGCTTGTATTTATACTATCGAGCAAGTTGTATGTCTCATGCAGACACAACAGTTGCTCAATAGTTTTACTAAGCAACCATGCTAATTGTGGAGACCTTGAGGGAATCGATACACTGCACAGATGCTTTGGTTTCTGTTTCGCTCACATGGCAGCTGGCTCAGCTCCTGATCTCTGCAATGTTGATTTGAGATTGGAGCATTCATACACAACATTCAAAATGAAACCGCAAAGAATAGAAGACTTCATAAGCTTATAAAAGTGGTTTTGGCTTTTCATAATCCTAGTGGACTTTCTTTTTATTATAATTGTGTACAGAGGTGTGTATTTTTGGTGCTTAATAATGGTCTGAAAATAGCTCCTCAAATGAGGAATGTGAGTTCTGAGACCGTGAGAATAACCATTAGCTCTGCTCGTGATAACATTACACCACTGTACATAAAGAAATGTATTTTCATTTGTTCTGAATTAAAATTTTTAAACATACAAACTTGTAAACACGGGCATTGATTTTCCTGAAGTACAAAAAGGTACATCAAATTCAAATTTTATTTGTCACATACACAGACATACAGAGTACGATATGCAGTGAAATGCTTACACAACTGCTAGTGACCTTAAAAAATAATAAAAGCTTATATATAAGAAAATAAATGTGAATAGAAGAAATACGATAAAAAT
>JAQMYK010000004.1:9409489-9421026 GCA_030014345.1 Clarias buthupogon
TTTTTATAAGGGTAACTTTACTTGTACTTCAGTAAAAGTTCACTGAAGTAACAGTACTTTTACTTGAGTACAAAATTGTATTACTCTTTCCACCTCTGACTATATAGTATAACCATACAGTAAGTAGGAAAGGAACCCAAAGTTTGTCACCTGGGACATGAGTACAATGTAAGTAATCTTGGTCAAATTCCAGAACCTTTGTTCTGTGCAAAAATTCACTCCAACGCATTCCTAAATATATAATATATTCGGTACAAATTTAACTCTTTTCCTGGAACTAGCCATATAGCTAACCAGAACTAGCCATACTGCTATTTCTGGGGGATAAAAAAAATTGTTACATTAATACAAATTACACAATGAATTTAAAAAAGGTGCCAGTGAAATTTTGATCAGTGAGACTGCAGAAGCTTTATATTAATCTCTGCTGAACTATGAAAAGCTGGAATGAAGGGTGAGGAATTTGGCGCAGATGACTTACATTGTACATTTCCATGCGCCTTTCCCATGTGAAAAGCTTCAGGGTCGTTGTGAAGAGCAGCAACCACAGAGACCTGCGCCAATGTACTTATATGCACTTTAATTTGGATTTAAGGACAGAATTATGCCTTTAAGCTGAGAACATAAGCTTATATGAGCTATAAGCATGTTTCATTCCCAGCTATGTCTCATGAGATTATGTCCCCGCATTAGCTACAAACCTGTCAGTGTATTTCTTTATACTGTATTTGAAACGATAAAAGGTTACTACAGGTTAAAAACCATCACTCTGACTGATCTAAAGATCCTATGTAGCTGTAGGATATTTAAACTGGGGCCACCTAAATGTCAACTGGAACGGTTTCAGTGCACACAGACATCGGCAGACTTGGAGGGCAGGTGAGTGAAGTGTGGCACCGTCATACTGTCACTGATGTGAGCCTCAGTTCTGAGTCCACTGTTTGATCTGCTCCCTCATGCCTGTAAGCAGCAGGGGGTCAAAGGATTGGTTTTCCACTGACCTACGTCATGACATGAAGGTCGACAATGAAGGACACTCCACGGGAGCGGGGCATCAACCATTTTCATTCTGTCATGTGGAACTAAAGACACAATCTGCAAGGGTAGAATTGTATAATGATCATTACAAGGATATTTAAGAAAGAATGATTCATCACTTCCTAATTGTGCCCTTTATCCACTTCTGCTGTGGGTTTAAGAAAAAAATAAGAGAAGAAAGGAGAATCCTGTGTGTGTTTCATATGTGTCCAGTAAAATTATGAACATTTATGCATTAATTGTTCGAAGGGTGCCAATATTTCTGGAGTTGACTGTATGGTGTTTATGCATAAGAGCAAACAATCAGGATGTACACAGTAGCATCACAACCACTTCACAAACACATTGCTCCTGCACGTGACAAAGGAGAAAGTGTTGTCTTCAGAAAAGCAGATCACTACAGTACGTGTCCCTGAATCTGAGGAAAGTTATCAGGATTTGGACCATGTCCATGTTGATGGAAGAGATAGAACGGAAAAGGAAAAGGAACGAAGAAAACGAGCCACTGATGTTTCTTTTCTTTATCCCTAACTGGATCTTATTAAATCAAAATATTCAGTTCTCAAGGTGAAGTAGTAAAAAAATCCCCTCCTAAAGCACTTCCAAAGAAGAAGATTTCCTGCATGATAAGGATCTGATGTTTTCTACCAGGAATAGTAACAAAACACAAAACAGGTCTGAGTGCCAACGATTCAGAAGGTAAATCATGTTAGCTGAGGGATTTAATAGCTTTGTAAACTAGGTACACAACCCAAAATTGGTCAAATGAGAATATAATTGAAAACATATAATTTATGATAGTATGAGCTAGTAATGGCATTTGAAAGGAGAGGCAGTACAGTATGTGTTCACATGGCATCTCCTTTCGAACACTAGGAAACTTTCCTATAGCAAAACTGCTTACTGTAAAACAACAACTGAATTTTTTTTTGTCATTATTATTTGTAACTGGGGAAAGAAAAAAAATGTCTTATAAAGTCTGATTCGATCTCGTGCTGTGTTTTAAAGTTAAGGAATCATAATTATCTTAACTGTTCAAAAATATGTGACGCACTAGATAAGCATGAATGAAGTTCTGATAAAAAAGAAAATTTATTTAAAAAAAAATAGCCATGAATAGCATTTCATTTTTTTATTTATTCTTTTTTTTGCTAAATATATAGACTCATTATTGGACATTATAAATAAATTAAGTCATAAATGGACATTGTTTTTAGAAAATAAAATTTAGTATCTTTCCTTTCTTTCTTTCTTTCTTAAGAGTATGGGTATTTTGGGGGCAACATAATGGTGTGTTTAAATGAAACCATTGTTTTAGTGGATTATCTCACCAGGATAATTTATATGTACTGCGTACTGTATTTGCGCTCTCAAAATACCGGAACCATAGCGACTGTTTTGTGTTCACCCCAGGACTCCTACACAATACACTGATCAGCTATAGAATTAGCACATTAAAACTGATTATTACTTGTATCAGTAAACTGGTGACAGGATCATGAGCACCCATTTATACCTGTGTGATCCCACAGAGAAAAGCCAATGCTGGCCATAATAGAAAGGCATGAGAACACCCAGTGTACATACACAGCCCCAGCAGCCAGAGCTCCTGGCCTCCAAATTCCCCAGATCCCAATCAGACTTAAACAAACAAGTCTGATCCACGGAGGTTCAACCATGCAACCCGCAGCACCCAAAGGATTCAGTGCCAATGTCGTGTTTCCAGACATCATGCCACCCCCATTTAGGTCTTGTGGATTCTTGCCCAGGTGGCACACGGTGGAAGCCACATGATACTGGGTGTAAGATTTTGCATTATGTTATGGCTGACCGGTATATGCTTACACTGAGCATCCTTTTAATTTGATTCAGCTAAACTCAATTTCATTTATGTAGCACTTTTTAAAATGGATGTTATCTTAAGCATCTTTACAGAAACAAAAAACCCAAATATTAAGAAATGTTTTAATGAGAAATCTGGATGCAAAAGTGGCAAGTTAAAAAAATTAAATAAATAAAAACTCTCTGAGGAGAGCTGAGAAGGAAACCTTGAGAAGAGCCAGACTTAAAAGGAAACCCATGCTTATCTGTGAGATACCAGACAGTGAGTTCATAAATAATTTAGCTGCAAACCATATGGTCAAAAGCTCTATTATATAACAGGAAATGTGTTATAATTAATGTAAAGTCTCATTTGTTGAGGTTACCGACTGCTGACACTGGGGTACAAAACTGTTTGAGGCAGTTTTAGTCTGGTCGAATCAGAGCAACTGCAATTCTAAGCAATAGCAGCCATCATTTTAACACATCTAGTAGTGTTTACCTGTTAAACCTGCATTTCAGAAATGAAAAGTAATGATTAGTAATCGCTCTATGCAGGAAAGTCTGTCCTCACAAAGATTTCTGTCTCTTGTTTGTTCATTAATGATGTACATTTGAATGTCTGTATTCAAAAATGTAATTGATTGAAATAGAACCATGTGAGAATGTAAGGCTGTGGGGTTCTTGTAGCTAAGCAACTGAAAAACAATACATGCTGAACATAAAAGCTTGGCTCCAAAGAAAAGGTGCAGCATAATTTGTTTCCATCACTTGTGGATAACTCCTAAACTATTGTCCTCACACTGTGATTGCAAATTGTTTTACATTTGTAAAACAAGATATATTTAGAAATCATAGCAAGAAGCATTATAATTTTCTATACAAGATACAAGACTTCAGGCAAACGGTTTTCTTTTTTCTTCACAGATGAAAGTGTTCTGTTGAATTTGTTCTGTTTCCAATTTAAAAGACAAAAAAAAAACCTTCCTCTAGTTTTATCCGCTTGGGAAAAAAAGATAGAGATACAGTTTAATTTCTCCTAATTCCTGTTAGCCTCTTTTATATGATGTGTGGTGCTGATTCATTGGGAGTTACTCTTAGAAATTAATCATGATGTCCTGCATTTGACTCAAAAACTAATTTATCTCGCTGTCATCATTTTGCAGGGAGGTGAAAAATAAGGCATTTTAAGAGAACAGGTCATGTAGCTCAAACATTGTTCATGAGCCAAGGAAAGCTTGGTTTCCAACATGAGCTTTCTTTGTTTTGCGCTGGAGCTTACAAGGCTTGGGCGCTCGAAATTCTTTTGGAATTTTGGCCAATTTCATTACCACTTCACCTGCAGTGCGGGACTAAAGAATCAAACCTCAGACACTACGGACATTGTTTGGCTGATGGATTATACTTGAGATAATGGGATATTGTATGAATTTCATTAAGTCTTGCTGTCTTCAATAATCCAAGCCACAAATCAGTGTAGGGTTATACTGCATGACATTATCTACCAATATTTGCATTCAATACAGTAAATCTTTCCAGATTATTGTTGCATTTTTATACTAGATCACTTTTAATTTCAAATATAAATCAGTACACTGTTCACATCACAGAGATTTAGTGAATATTATTGATCAGTTTTTCTTCAAATTCATTGAATTGTCACGTTGTCATGGTTGTGCTCATGACTGGAGCACGCCTTAATTTTTCTCTCCTCACTCACAAGAAGTAATTGAATCTAACAAGCTCATTCAGCACTAAGGCCACTCCATTGCCTGGAGGAGGATATGACACGGCCTGTGACACATCTTCATTTAGGCCCTCTGATTCTGTGCTACCTAAAAAAGAGGTGGTGAGACCCCAGTTTGAGGGGTTCAGGAGAGATCAGCAGTAGAGATGGTGTAAAGCAGTATGTGCTCTTTTGGGCTTCAATGCTGAGGAGTGGTCATCGCCAGTGGTCAGCTGCTGAGGGAGTGGGACCGCTGCCTCGCCACCTTTAGATGCGGTCCGCTTTCGAGACTCAGTCACCGTTAAGATGTTGGGTGCTACTTCTACACCTCCAGTTCTGATCTTCTACTGGACTGTGACAGCCACATTGGCTCCTTAGCTCCAAATTTCACATTTGCCACAACCGCTGCTGAAGATTGGCTTCTATGCCTCAAGTCTGGCCTGCTGTCACCCTTACCAGACTGCTAAAGCCACATCGACTCCTTTCCTCTCGACTCCACTGCAACCGACCTGTGATTGGCCCCTTCATTGCGGACATGCTGCTGGGCAAAACATGCAATTGCTGCGTCCATTTCATGCCCACATTTACGTCCTGCCGCTGTCACAGCTCACTGGTCTTGTGCCGTCATTCCTGCTGGACACTGCTCCTGACTTATACTTAATCACGTCCTGTACTTTCTACTCTTTATTACTTTCCCAGTCTCACATTTAATTTGAATATCAAACAATTTGTTTTTATGTATGAATGAAAAAGACCTCACTTTGTGTCTGTGTGTCCGTGGTGCTCCCTGAGTCAAGCTCTAACAGGGTTATATCATTTAGACTTGTGAATACCCAACCGCACACAGGGATATCAGGCTTCAGGGAGGCACTTTGTGATGTCTCTGTTATTTCCAGCCTGCTTTATTTCATCTTCACATCAAAGTGCTACAGTTCCAAGTTTGGTGTCTTCTGGACAATCTCCCTTTCCACCCATTATCCAAGACAATACATCAGTTTGAGACTAAATGCGACAGAGAACCCCAAACAAATGATATCTACATTGGTGGAAAAATCATCTTTCTGCTGCCTTTTTTATTGTACTGTATTTTGAAACAAAATTAACACAACAGGGAGGTTGCGTTTCTTAAATCTTATCGAAGGTGATTCGTTTTCTATAATAGTCGCTGTGAGAGTCGCGTGGCTGTCATTCAAGCCACAGGTTTATATAAATGCACTTGTTGGTGTTATAGTACCTTACAGTTTCTATAGTAACACCTCATTTACAGGCACTTGTATTGGAGATGCTCCACATAATCTAAGCATTACAAAACACATTAAAAAGATGCTAGACATAAGTAAAACTGAAATAGAGTACTTATATGTTTGAAAAGGTTTCTATAAATAAACAAATCAGACAATTCAGAGTTCTGAACTCCTACTTGTGTTAATATGTTACAGATGTGAGGTTTAAACTAGCAGTTTACCTACAGTATGTGATTATATTGCCTTAGAAGGAATGTTGTACAATATTAGCAAATACAGTCAGTAAACTTCAGTTTATTTTTATTTGTATCATATGCATAGGATGGACCTGAAAGGAAAGAGTTACTGCAGAATGGGAAAGCTTAATTAGTCTATTAAAACTCTACTCTCTCTCTCTATGAAAGTCCAACCTCTTGTCCTCATCATAGGAGATTGTAACAGGGCAAAGGATGGATTTTTCAGGACAGATGAAGTATGGTGGGAATCAAATTCTTGGGCCGCCAAGTCCTGGGCCGTTCTGAAATGCCCTGGCCAATGGAACTCATCAAGATACTACAGGCCCAGCAGGTGGATGGTGGATACCCAACTGCTTAAAAGTGAAATCGGACAGGCGAACAAAGGGACCATGTAACAGAACCTGGAAACACACATACTACACGCCCAGACCAAAATTGCTACAAAATCACGGTTTAGGAGCGAGCAGATGAGATAGTGAAGAAAATGATCAGAATCCTAGGACTGGTCAATACAAGACAAGGAGGGCAAAGACAGTGCCAAACACAATGAAAACAGCTAAGAAGGTTTGAAGGGATATTTGCTGTGAGACTGATGAATAGAGAAGAGATCGAGTAGTTGGACAACTTCTTTGATAGCATCCATGGCCTGATAGCAACTCTAAGACCAACTGACAGCATCTACCTCATGTAACAACAGTAACAGCGACAGCTCTCAGAAGCCTTCAAAGTGTCACCAGACATGAGGTAAAGTTCATAAGGTACATTGACAGCATTAGTAAAGAAGCAGATGATGATGACCACCTCAGAGAGTTACTCTTTGTCCTAGTAGACCAAAAAATGCCGCAAGAACTGTTTCAAGTCCACATCAGCAAACTTAACACTGTCGAGACTACAAGGTGTGCATCAGCCCAGAAAAAATAGCTGTAATGTCAATAGGAAGAATAGCATCATCTCTCAGCATCAAAATCAGTATTATCATCATCAGAGAAAGGATTTAAAACAACATTAGAAAGCAACTAGGTCTCAATCCAATCCTGCATCACATAAAGCTCCAACAAATTAAAATATTTTGGTGCACATCTCAAGAATGCCATCACACCTTATTTCCAGGCAGAGTGCTCACCGCATGGCAATATGGCTGCAAATCCAGATTACATCCCAGAAAGCGTGGATTGTTGGTATCAAACAGACCCTCATAAAATACCACCTTACCATTTAGAAAACAACGAACCAGGCCATGAAGTGTCAGCTGCATCTCTCTTCCACACCCACCCTGTAGATGGAGGAAATGAAGAAGAAAAGCTCTTTTGTATTAAGCTTTATCTGGCTTTGCTCAAACATAGAGTGGATGGTAATACCTTATGAATATTTGTAACCAGAGTTAGCACGTGTATCGAAAAAAAAGGAGAAGTTTTACAGAGCACAAAACTTCAACAACACAAAGATTAATCAAATTAAGATGCAACTTGCTTTATTTTGCTTGGGTTATACATTAAAGACAGGGACTACCTGTACACCAAAAGAGCTAAAGAGCAAACCAAGCATGGTGACCTCGATCATGAATAAATGATTCATGAACCTCAGATGACGCAGAGAAACATTCTGTGTAGATGTGAGATACACTCTCATTTTATACATCTGACTTAAAAAAAACATGCTACGGGTAGGAGTTAACCTGATTATAAAATTGCCTAAACTAATACACCTATGCTGTAAATACTGATATGGAGTCTGCATTCATATATTAACATCAAACAGAAACACAAGCACTACTCTACCAACGAAGCTGTACTGCCACTCTGTGGCTTATTCCAACATCACTAACTAATATTATGTCATTTAAGTCATTTCTCCATTTCGAAAATATTGAACCCCACATGCACTGACAGAGATGCCAACAGATGGTTCCTGATAGTGGGAAAAATAAAGCAATTTGGGAACGACAATTACACTAATCTGCAGGTCTTTGGACTGTGGAAGAGGAATCCCATCGAACATGCAAACTCCATGCAAACAGACCCAAGGAGGGAATCGAACCCAGATCCTGGAGGAATCCGGAAACCAGAAACCGGAGTACCTGGAGGAAACCCACCAAGCATGGGGAGAACATACAAACTCCATGCACACAGAGAAGGGAATTGAATATGGCCAGGAATCGAACCTGGACCCTGGAGGTGCAAGACGACAGTGCTAAACACTAAGCCTTGAAAGCACGTAACTTTAGATAAATATATTATTTAAAAAATTCTGTACTTCCTAAATTGTTAATTGCTAAATTATTGTCTATTGTCGCCTGTTAATACACCTTGAATTACAGCAAAAAGTCTAAATTTTACTCAGATCTTAACTGCCTCTAACTTTTCTCTACTCAAATTCAAACTTTAATCTCTTTTATAAATACTTACATTCACAGTCCCCTCGATTTTTCTTTACAAAATCTTCCGTTAACATGTAACATGTTATTATTTGAACTGTCATGAACATCATATGTAGTTTAAACTACACCATCTAGTGACTTTGTGAGAATCGACTACAGATTACTTGTGCCGCCTTGTCCCCAGTGGTCCCAGGATCGGCTCCAGATCCCCGAAGACCCTGACAAGGATGTGTTTTCTAAACAAGAATGATTTCCATACTTGGTATTTTGTATCCAACATGGTCCAAGTTAATAAATTCCTCTTTCTTACTGATTTAAATACATTTCAGCTGACACATGTACAGTTAAGTGATTTGTGAGCCACTAAATACATCTCAAGAAACTTTACTCATGATGAAAATATTTAATTTTTAAAAAAATATTTACTTAAAAAAAAAAAAATTATATGCAGTTCTTTGCATGAAATAGAAAAAGGCATTGTGAAAACTAATGCAAATCCACCTAGGACACTTACTACAGGAAAGTACAGTATGTCGCCATGTACTACTAGCAGCCCCTTTATGGACTCCCTTTGTCAGCAATCTCCATCTGTAAAATGAAGATTATGATGATGAATGACACACGTGCCAGCTGTGTGCTATAGCACTGTATAGATGGATTGAGGTTAATCTCATTGTACACTTGTGTCTCACCTAAATCACTTATCGTGCATTTTAATATTGTAATCTTTCACAAAATCCAAAATAAATAAATACCCGTATTGAACAATACATATCTGATTAAAGAATTGACTTACTTATGGGTAGCACTCCCACCTCACAGCATCTTTCCCTGGAACTGCAGTTATGTTCCATGTACTGTATAATTCCAAGTATTCTCATTCTCGTCTCCAGAAAACACGAATGTACAGTTATTGCACTGGCTACTCTAACCTACCCTTAGTTGTAAATAGGTGGGTGAATGTCTGTGCACATATTAATTATGGTGTAGCACATTTTACACGCAGTGTTTTCAGGACAGACTCCGGATCCACCATGACGATGCTGGAAAAATAAGGCTGTCCCTAAAGTAAAGAACATCACACCTTCTTTTTCTCCCCAAGTATGGTTTTATTGTTTACTGATAAATTTTGATAAAAGGATATATACTATAAAATTAATTTTCCAAACAAGGATTTCTTGTAGTTACAAATAGCTTTAGGAGGTTATAAGGTTGGATGATTACATTTAGCACAAGAGGGCGCTATTGGATATGTAATGAATCACAAGGCAGCTAATTCTCCCAACATGCTCAGATTTGTAGTTCTAATAAAGCTATAATATACACAATTAAATGAAAGAATACCAAATCATTATTAAAAGTATACATATATGCATAGAATTTTACCAGTGCCTAATCTGAATATGATTTTTTGATTAGTTCAGTGTTGGACAAGGGTCTGATTATCTAATCAAACCTACTTCATAAAATAATAAAACAGAATCTAAATTACAAAATTCTAAATTGTAATCGCATAAACAGTCTCAGGGATTTGATTGATTAAAGCAGAAAACCTTGCGCTATTGTCCAGTGTAACAGCTTTCAGTAACATTAATACAAATGGGAGTGTGATAAAGAGACACATTATAAACAATACATAACACACACTTTGGTTGCTTGTGGATCACTGATTACATAACACACTATATCACCATGGTACACACACAATCAGTAGTAAAATACCTTCATGCATACCCTTTATATTGCACTTCATTGATTTTTCCCAAAGAATTAGAACTCATGATGTTACGGTGTTAGAAATAACTGCAGGAGTAACTACATGTATTATTAGTAGCTACTGTATATCATACAGGGTAAAATATATATAATGCATATATTCTAAAAGCAAAACTGCTCAGTTTGCTCAGAATTGAAAGATGTGCGCATCTAGCCTATTCAGTCGACAGATCACACAACATAGAAATAAAACACCTTTGTAACTCAGAAAAATTGTCCATGTTAGTTCTTTGGCATTTAGCAGTTACAAGGACAAAAATAAAACATTTCAGAGAAAATCACTCTTAAAATGCAGAACTGTATGAACTGTATGTTCCTTCAATTAAAAATCAAGCTAACATAGTATGCGGATCAGTCCGATCTCTTAGTCTCCAAGCGGTACCACCAGTTCTCTCAGTCGGCATCAAGAACACTCGGCATCGCCTTACAGAATGACGCAGCTCGAGCCAGACGATTCCTCGGATCTGTTCGTGAAATATGTACATCTGATTATACACTTCTAGAATCTTTCGTAACAGCAACCACGATGATCACAGTATTGAAATTATAAGAGTGCTTCATCGTTCATAGAAGACTCTCCAGAAGGAAAAAAAAAAAAAAAAGAATTTAGGCACGTGCCAATCCTTCATTTTTTAACATCATAGTAATAACAGAGCTCTGAGTCATGGCCTTTTGACATTTCTTCATTTCAGCTAATCAGGAGCGCAGCAGGAAAAATTATGATCTTAAGGAAGCTGCTTGAGTTTGCATAAAGATGATTCACAAGTGTGAGCTGATAACAGTTCAGCATTTGAGGATAATACGGGGTTAATCCCATACTCAGTATTGGGTTGGAATGGATTATAATTAGAGGTGCAAGTTAACAGATTTAATAGCAATGTTTTTTCCCTCAATGCTATTTGAGACACGTTGCTTGTAATTGCTTATATTGTTTATACTGTCAAAAGTAATCAAATGAAGACATTTATTTGTGTGTGTGTGTGTGTGTGTGTAAATGTCAACATGATTACTTGACTATATATTGAACATATAGTGTAATTACACACACACACACACACACACACACACTGTGTGTATATGTACTGTATGTCTGTAAAGTGTGCTGTTAATGCATACAATATAGGGTACCTACAATATTTGCCCCAAATGTATTTCAAAATAGAAATATTATATTTTATTAAAAAAAAAAAAATACAACCATTGTCGTATTATTGATATTAAAACTAAGATGAAATGTATTTCATTATTATTATTATTATTATTATTATTATTATTATTATCATCATCACATAAAATGTATTTTATTATAGAACATTATA
>JAQMYK010000004.1:9510479-9520763 GCA_030014345.1 Clarias buthupogon
CAAACTCCATGCACACAGAGCCGGGAATCGAGCCTGGCCGGGAATCGAACCCAGACCCTGGAGGTGCAAGGCGACAGCGCTAACCACTACACCACCGTGCCGCTCTGGACAGGGTTAATCTAATATAATATAATATAATTCGATGTAATTCGATGTACCTCCATGTAACAGTATTGTTGTGTACTTTGTGGTGAAACCAGATTGAGCTGTTGAAACTGTACAACTAAAGTTTTTCTCTATATAGAAAGCTTGATGCTTGAGCCTTCTCTGGTGACACACTGTACAACACTGACATAAAATCATGCAGTTGGAAAGAAACGATATAAGACCTGCTCTGTTAATTGATACACTCCCACAGCCTGCTGATATAAATATCCACGCTTTCCCCAAAGGATACAGGAAATTCAAATCTGCTCATAGATTTGGTATTTACTGAAATTATAAGCTCCTGTGGTATTTGAATATGTGACCAGTCTTCGTGTCATATAAAGCATTCCCATAAGGAGGCAGGTCGATTTCTAATCATCACAATGGCAATTCATAGAGACTGAGAACTATCGATTGGTGGGTGTGTCCACAGACCAATGGAGACCATTGGAGACATGGATATAATGAGAAATCATAGACCAGTGAAACATTTGTTTTCCTTTTGACGCAAGGGAAAGTATGACCCCTGGATCAATAAGAGGCAAAAAGATTGATCGAAGCATCTAACTTTTTGTCATAACTTACACAGCACTTCTTTCCGTTTAAGGTAACTGATGTGAGCTAAACGGGATTATTTTTCTGTAATTTGTAAAATCAAATGTTTATGAGGAAATAAATGTTCCTCTCATGTCCAATAGTTTTAACTTTAATATGCTGGTTGAAACTTCTGATTGATATTACATTCGAGTAAATTTTGTATCTGACATGCTTGAGGAAACTTTATGCATTTTAAGAAACTTGTTTTGGAACTGTCTTCCCTGTACACTTTGAGTTTTGGTTTAAGTACAATCAATTGGAAATGCTCAGTAGGAAAACCTACTTCTAAATCATTCATATTTGGATAGAATTGCTACAAAGCAAGAAGTTTAGAGTTTTGCTCAAGAACCCAGCTTAGCATTATTGCAGTATGAACATGCAACCTTCTGATAAATTTCAATACTAAAACAAAGTTTTAGGCTTAAATACAAGGGGATTGCATTTACCTCAAATAATTACTAAAAAAGGGCAAAAAAAATGCACTTTATCATTCCAATCCCTGCCAGAAAGTGGTACAAATTTGTGGTATTTTTCTATAAACCAATACTGTCTTTTAATTGTGTAGTCATTTACAATACAATCCCGTAATTGCTTTTTATTTATGTGTAGAATTCTGAAATGTTAAAAAAAAATAGTCAAACAGTCAGAAAATATTTTAAAAGCTATTTTATTGTCATTTACGATAAGTGTTACCTACTATACCATAAGAGGGTACATGTTAACTTTTAAATCAACACCATTTTTTAAATATAATTAATACATTTACCTACACAATTGAACAAATTATAATCATTTTTTCCTCTGTTGTTTTTTTAGATAAAGTCTTGTCCATCCAACTACTGTACATTTTTTGAAAGTCCTTTCTAATGAATTAGTTTGGACAGATAAGCTTAGATTGGATTAGATACATAAAAAAAATTAAGCAGATTTGACAAATGTTAGCATAAAAAATTTGTTTGCTCATTTCTTCATAAGTCTGTAATTGGAGATTCACTTATATGCGGCATGCAGAATAACAGAAGGTTATTAAAAAAACTGGTGACTGGAAGAGACAAAGGAAGAGATCGTATTGATAATGTGGAACATGATCGTCCAGTCTGCCACGATGTTTAGTAAAGAAATAGAAGAGCAGAACGAAAATAAGACAGGGTAGGGTTTAAGAGACCATTCCTGTCCCCTTGCTTCTCTTTATCCCTCTGCTCCATTCTAATCAGGTGTCCTGTTGTTGCAGCCGCTTGGCTGCCATTCCTCAGGCTATTGATGGGACTTTGGGACAGGGGGATGGCCCAGCCCAGCACTTTCTCATCTAGCACTGGAGTCAGGCCGTCTGTCCGCCTCCCGTCCAAAAAGAGACACCCTGAATTTAATCTGAGCTGGAGTGGGGGGTGGCAGGCAGGATCTGGTGTATCATATCAACTCGTCTGATAACGCCTTTGCTATGAGGGATTGGAAAGTGGCACCACGTATTAAGCTCATCTGATCAATGGCACTTATGTACTGGGTCAAGCAGCATGGAGCAGACGTATGGTTCCACTTGTCTGCTTGCAATTAAAGAGGAGAAATAGATTGCCAAAGCACTGCAAAGTAAGACGAACCCATGCGGATCCCAGGTCCCACCAGAGCCATTTGTCTTCTACGCTGGACTATTAAAAGCGAGACTTTGTTACAAGGGTAAAACCATACTTGAACCCATGTTGTTAAAACGATTATTATTTTAAACTATACTTTGGGGCAATTAAAAATAAATAATCTCAGTGTGTGTGTAAGTGGCTATCCAGATGGGTTCGACACTGATGCACATAACCACTCTGAAGTCAGAGCATGCCTTATCTGAGGAGCTTGACTGTGTTACACTTACAGTCATAAAACTCAATGATGTGCTTTTTGCATTGATGTTTATTGAGTGTGGGTCATGAGGATGAGATGGCCACTGTAATTGTGGTCTTCTCAAGGCCACAGTGTGGGTAATTACTATTCATGCATGAGAGGGGTTAACAGTTTTCACTTGGTGCAGCAGGACTCAGTGCTTGCACCTCCCTTTTGAAGTGCAGGCAGTTGGCTTCCCCTCTATCTACCTGAATGTCAACCAATTGGGACGGCACAAGGGCTTGACATTATGTCTGCGGGTTATCATTATATGTGTGTTTTTTCCCCCTACACCTGATCGATTGGCTCTCGTCCACAGTGGTGCTTCTAGGGGGAACTGTCATTGCTAGTTAGGGATTGACCAGTGGGGATCATTAGGAGAGAGCCCAGGCTTGGGGGAGGCTTTGTTGCGTGATGGAGGGAAAAGAAGGGAGGGCAAGGTTTTCTGAAGAAGCCAAGCCTTTCTCTTTTAGCCTCCTGGACTTGCTTGACCTTTCACTTAGGGAGCAGCTGGAGCTGAGAGATATTTAATTGAATGGAGTCTTCAGATGTATTTTGGAAAGAGCGATGCAAGAGAGAGCATGGGAGATACTGCCTGCTCAAGATGAGCGAGTCCAGGGGAGACTGAGAGAGAGAGAGAGAGAGAGAGTGGGTGAGAGGAAAAAAGAAAGAGTTTGCTTGACCTTCAAAGACTAATTGATAGGCTTTTCATAGACCTTGTTTGAGATGTGCATGGTCCCTGTTGTTCCGTAGACCCTTACAACTCCAGCAGAAGTACAAAGTCAACTGCAGGTAGGGAGCCTCCAGCGACCCACCACAATCAATAGTGAGTAGGCACGGCTAACGAGGGCTGCAGTCACTCTTGGGCTTCAGCAGGCTGCATTAACAGAAACAGTCAGGCCTAATTCCATAACTTGTGCTCATTAACACAGCCAAATATGGTAGGATTGCACTATTAAGCAGCGGTCAGACGCTTAGACTAGGGATGCTAAGAAGCAAAAACAAAAATGGTGTTTCAGTAGTAAGGCTGGAGATGAAACCTAAGCACACAATCTAGAGAATATATTAAAACAAAATCAACCTTGAAAATCAGCTTTCACCACTGCATCCTCTCCTATGAACCTCTGTTCTCTCATACTATCACCCTTATATAAACTGCAGATTGAGTTTTGAGTCTGTGTATCATTCAGCTCTTTTTGTGATTCTCTTCAGCTTGTTTTCTGGATTATATCATACCAGGCTGAGGCAATGAATGACATTTTATGCATTTCTGGAAAACCCCGCCCAGTTGTTAGGTAAAAGCCTGGGGCTTAAGTGTCAGTTAGGATGCTGCAGGTAGTTAGACAGGAAGCAAGCAGAGGTGGAAGCCTAGTCCTTATTGTCTTTAAACACTATTTAATTAGGTCTGGTATTCCCTCTAAGGATCTGGGGAGTGGGGAGGGTGGGGGGTTCAGAGAGAGATGGAGGCCAGGGAATGGCTCCTGCAGCTAGGCTCACGTGAAGGCGGGAGCCGTGGACACACAGAAAGGATTTCACAGGGATCATGTACGGAGATCAACAGATAAGCAGCTAATTTTGTGTACTTAAGGGAGCAAACGATTGAGTGTGGCCCCCTCTGGAATTCTTCCAGAGGAGAGGATGAAAGGCGGGAATAGAGCAAAGATCTTAGGCTGTTTCGACCATTAATGCTGATCTCTAAAATTAAAGATTTATACCACTTGATAGAGCTCACTAATGGCATACACCAGATAGAAAAAAAAGCAGACAGGGTCTGTCTTTAATCCTGTCTTTTAAAATATTTGAATAAGTAGAAGCGCATATACCATCCTAAGGATCCGGGCTGTGACTAATTGGGTATCTTAGAGTAGAAATCTTATTTGGAGAAATGATTCATATTTCCTGAAAAATAAGAACTTTTTTTTTTTTTTTACATGTAGGACGTAGACTTGGGATTCACACTGGATATTGTAAGTGTAAAACTAATTCCACTTTTTCATATAACTCATGTATTGCTATTTCCTTGTCCATAATTAGATCTAGAAAATCTACTTTGAGCGTGTTGAGAATTTAAAAGTCCACTCGCACTAGTTTGTATTCTGCTACTCACTATGAGGCCTCAATAGAAATAAAAGAATAAGACACGATTCTACTTTTAAGCATCTTGTGTTTTATGTCAAACTTTTTTGCAGTTTTTGTCTCCATATGGGTAATCTCATCAAAGTGACATTGTTATGCCTTGTTATGCATATCAAGCCTATAAAAAGGGTGAAAAAAAATGAAATTACACATGAACATGTGCCTTGTTTCAGAAAAAAAAAAACACTCATTGTTTTATTCATGCTGTTCTTATACTTCTCTTCAAAATGGGGCACAATCTACCTAGGGACACCATCCCTGCAGACCCAGTGGATCCATGACAAACATGAATCAACATGAACTTATTAATAAAATCCTTGATATTCAAATTACAGTTGATGCTGCCAGTCAAGTGCACCCCCACCCACCACATCTCACAGCTCTACCCGACCTTCCATGTTGTCACATTACTTTTTTTTCCCTGTGACAAAGTTTTAAAGCTTTAGTGAGTTTTGTATGCCAGCCATCTTGAATTTGAACTTGACCTTAAACCATCAAAGGGATGAAGCAACCAATGGGCCAGTGGGCCGAGGTGAAACGGTGGACACTTAATGGGGGAGGCACTCCAGGGAGTCCATGGCAGCAATATACATCTTGTCTTTGTAAGGGGAAATGCCTCAATGTTTAATCAAAAGGCCCGATCTGGCATGTCGTTAAGGTTTTTTTTTTTTTTTTGCAGAGTTCCACTTTCTTTCAGTACATAGCTCACTTTGGAAAAGATCAAAACGGCTGGATAATATGATCTGTTGCCAAGTTTGATAATGAGCCTCTAAATGAGTTTGCCCTATTAAATGTACCTCTGGATAATGAATAAACCATTCAACTAACAACTCTGATGTGGTCCTTAATTGGGTTATGAAAAGGAAGATTCCAATACTTGCCCAGCACTTGCAATAAATCTGCAATGTTCTTCAATTAGGGGGGCTCAGTTAGTTAAATAATGTCAAACAAATATGCAGGAGCTTGAGTTCAGATCTATGGTGGGGCTACATTTTACAGATTATAACATAATATTGCTTTAAGCAAGCTGGTGAGACATTTTTTTATTAGAATATGGATACTGTAAAATTATTACATTTAAAAAATATTAAGTTAAAAAAAAACATTTCAACTTGAAATGCCATTTGAAAGGTCTTACATGGATTGGTCACTCATATGAGGTGAGATGGAGGGGATCCACCTTTCGTTCCACACAGACTTTCCACTTGTGTCCCACAAGGCTCTGTACTTGGTCCTCTTCTGTTCTTCTCTCTATACGCCATCTATTAGATGTGGTCACATTCTCGCATGGGTTCTCATACCACTGTTATTCTCTACTATGCTCCCTCAGACACTCATGATTCTGCTGAGATCTCCACATATCTGGCTGCCATCTCAACATGGATGGCTCATCAGCTGAAAATTATTCCCAGCAAAACTGAGCTGCTGCTCATCCCAGGTGATTCACCCCATGTCAGGATCTTGTGATCTCCCTATGCAAGTCCCTAATCTCACATGTGGTTACTGCATGCAGCCTTAGAGTAACCATGGACATGCAACTGTCCTTTTCCTCTCACTTTGCTAACCTGAAACACTCCTGTTGATTTCAGAAGGATTCATCCATTTCCTTCCACACAGGTCACTCAGGTGCTTGTTCAATCCCTTGTCATTTTATGACTGGACTACTACAACTCGCCCCAGGCAGCTCTAGCTTCTGTCCACCATTTGACCTCTGCAACTAATCCAGTATGCAGCTCCACGACTTGTTTTTAACCTTTATAAGATCTCCCACACCACCCCATTGCTACACTCCCTACCATGCCTTTCTGTAGCTGCGGTTAGGTTAAAAATACTGATGCTTGCACACAAACCCCAAAACAAGACAAGCACCCACTTACCTAAAAGTTAGCACACACCACAATGGCCGAACTTCCTGTCTTCTTGCACTGCTTGACTGGTCCCACCATCTCTCAGGGTACAAGGAAGGCAGCATCAAGGCTTTTCAGTTTTGGCACGAGGGTTGTAGAATCAACTTCCCCTATATGACTGGACAGCTGAGTCTTCAAACCAAAGACATACTTCATGAAAAAATTATTGTCTGTCTGTCCATACTATTTTACCTCCCAAACGGAGTTTTAAACTTATGGTATTCTTAGTCAATGGCCTTGTGCATCAGTATCAGGATGTATTTACTAGAGACTTTAAAGCACATCTGTATATCACTCTGGATGGTTGTGTCTGCCAATTGCCATAAATGTGAATGGAAATGATTGTTGGTACACCGCTTGGTGGGAAGGGGTAGTTCAGTGGTTAAAGCAGTGGACTCCTAATCAGAAGGTCATATTGTAGTTCAAACCCAACTTCCACCAAGTTGCCTCTATTGGGCCCTTAAGCAAGGCCCTTAACCTTAACTGCTCAGAGATGAGGACATGTGCCAAATGTTTTAAATGGTTATAGCTAAGCACGTTTTGTATGGTTACAAAACAGGATCATACAGGTAAGTCGTATGTAAATCAGCGAGTCTCCATCACAATGACATGAGTGGTAGAGCAAGTTGCAGGGATGATTTATTATTTCATCCAGGTTAATTAAAAGATGCAGAAAGAAAGTCACAGAGCCTTGACTGAGAGCAGAAATGAAAGGAATAAGCAAGGAGGTTTGCTAAACAGGGTAAATGAAGCAAGGCTTTTGCTGTCTAATCAGAGCAGTCACTTTAGAGTTGTGTAATTTATTTCAATTGCTTTGTGACATTTAGAGAACTGCTCCTGTAATCACTCTGCCATGGCACTGTGTCCAGTAATTATTCGATTACAAAACCTAATTGACATCCACTGTTGTTTTTTTATTGTCTGATTTTCTTTCCTGCAGTAATTGCACTGCTACTAATAAAGGCTCTTCACCCCTGGTTGTAAAATAGATAGTACTTTTTGGTAACAAGGCCCTTGTCATGCCCATAGAACAGCATGAAAACCCCAATAGTGTCCCTGATCTTTTGGACAGCAGTTTTTTTTTTTTATTTTTTTTTTTTTTTTGTATTAATTATAATTACAAGTGTATTAAAAAAAAAAAAAAAAAAAAAAAGTCACTGTTGCCTGTGACCAGAAATTTTGTTATGAACCCTTGGGGTATAAAAAAAAACATGTTGAGAAAGGATTCTGAGTGCTTGTGTTTTATCCCATGCTTGTTTGAACAAACCCAGGCATCTAGTAAACTGATTTAATACACCATGTCAAGTCAGGCACTTTAACCATTCCCTTGTCCTTTGCCTTCGAATAAAGGTTTTAATTCTTCTTGCCATGCTAGAGGGATTCACAGACAGACAGACAGATAGACAGAGAGACAGATAGACACACACAGACACACATACAACCTCATTTTCTATTTCCTTTGATGACTAGTGGGAGAAGGTTTCCAACTACAGAAGCACTCTTGAAAATAATAAATCATGAGAGTGTCTTCCTGTGCTAATTGACATTTGACAACATCATTTGCATAATGATTCAAAACACCCTCGAGGGAGATGCTTAAGAGGAGGAAAAACATTATGGATTTACTAATTAGCTATCGTCAGTTCCTTTTTTTTCCTCTGTTGCCTTCGTTAGTTTGAGCACAGTAACTTGATCAGACAACCGTAGCTTTCGCAACACTCATCATCACTATTCAATCGGGATTATTGGTGATGCTGTCATGCAGAAGTTACTTTTGCCTCATGGAGGCATTAATCTAAATTTGGAGTTTTTTTGAAGTCTGGCTCCTTGTTTCAAATAGATCACAGACTTGAAATCATGTTAGGATCGCCTACAGAATCTGTGCTGCGCAACACTACAGTATTTCAGCCTTTTAGAATCAGGAAGTTGAAATAAACATGCAGAAGTTTGAATAGCGGTTCGAAGGCCATTCTGGAAATGAGGATCATCCACGTTCGGTGCCAGATTGGCTTAATTGGCTGTGCACACTTTTGTTTAAACCAATTAGACAAAGGTCATCTTACCATGTACTCTGTACATGGAGTGCCATTGTGTTTTTGTTTTTCCTGTGTTTTTGATTGAGTGCCACTCACAACACCTCGCTCCTCTGCAGTGCTCGCAAGAGCTTCTGCTGAAAACTCGAGTGCCTGAGCGTGAACTTGTTAATAGAGTGCGCTGCATATTATAGTGTGAGAGTGCGAGCTGCAAACAAGTGCCTCCCCTGTAAGTGAAATATTATGAGATCTCATTCCCAGGTGTGACTCAGTTATGAATTTTGAACCATGTTAATTTGGTAGGAACACTTCTTTTATTTTTTTACATTTTATATTGTCTGCAATCCTGTATTTATCTATTTACAAGCTGCCCTGTGTAATTGGAAGAACATTGCAATTTTGTGCTTGAACTTCAAAGGTTCTGGACGAAATGAAACACAAACTACACACACTGTGCTTTTACCGTATTCAGTACAGGCGGGGTAATAAGGAGATTATTACTGTCGGTATACACTATGAAGCAAAGAGTTCCAAATAAAGGCAGACAAGTCCTGAGTCCCAAGCGGAGACAATTCTGGGTTCCGACTAAACACAGTGCAGAGACAGACAATAGTCAAGACCTAACTCTCAAGTAATGACTGAAAAGTTCAGTAAATACATACAAGACTTATGAGTACACACGTACACTTCATGCACACACTTATTCACATCACATCTTTCACACTAGGCACGATTAATTTGTACCACTCACATTATTGTCATTCCCTGTTCTCGAATACACTTGTGTATTTTCACTCTCCAATACAGCAGGTAGCAGTATGCACCCAGATGGATTGCAATCCCCCATTAAACACAAAGAGAAGAAGAGGACAAAGAAGTCACTCTTCATGCTATGCCTAGTATTTTTGATATCTTGGGAAAAAATGTCACTAGCAATGCTCTCACATGCCTTCCTACATTATCAGCTTTAGCTGTGCAGGTCATAGGATTGGGACGTGATGCAGCTTTCTAAACAGTGGTCCACTTCCGTGTTCAGGAACAATTGGCTCACTTTTTTAATTTGCTCCCTGCCTGAGTACGTTGTACCTTGATCAAGACCTTTTCAGTAGGACTCATGGTGTAGTTCCTGAGTTCGGACTATTTGTGTTCACACTAGTGATGGGTCGTTCATGAATGATTTTTAACGTGACTCAGAAGGACGAGTAGTCTCAGAGAGTGATTCGTTCATTTTCTACTGGGCGCGCATGCGCAAAGCATCGCAAAACCCTTCGTAGGTTATGTACAGGAAACAGAAATTCGTAGTTACTTTTGAGTCTTCTAGTCCGAATCATCCGTTCTTTTGTCACGTGACTCCCATAGAAGCTATGCAGTGCAATAGATTCGAAAGAACAAACGACTGATGAAAACGACTAGAAGACTCATGAGAAGAACCGCTCAATTCTCTTTCCTGTGTCCTGCTCTGCATAGCATCTATGGGAGTCACGGGACAAAAGAACGAACGATTCGGACTAGAAGATATGTGAGGTGAGCTGCTCATTCTGTTTATCATAATATGTCCTTAGCTGCATTTTAATATTTACATTACTGGAACTATAGTG
>JAQMYK010000004.1:9531062-9543829 GCA_030014345.1 Clarias buthupogon
ATGTCTTGATGGGGCAAAATAAGTGATTATGTAAAAAAACTAATCATAATCTGTTCATAATAAATAATGTTTCTGGAACTGTTCCAAGAAAAGAAATATCAAACTCAAGGTCGTGCTGTCATGATGAATATCAGCACAGGTGCCGTCTCATGCCTATGACCTCATCACAGCCAAGCTGACATTGAATACAAAAGCACTTCTGCGTCTCCTGTGATCTTGCTTAATTAGTAGACAGTGCTTTTAAGCTGCTAAATCAGATTTTTCTTTCTTAAACCAAAATAATGAATCCTTTTTTTTTCATTTTGCACATAACGCAAATATAAACAGACATTATATTTGATTCTTGATGTTTTTATATTAGTCACATTCCTGACTGTATTTTAAGTCATTTATTATGACACACTGTCCTTAAAATCATCTTCAAAAGCTGAATATTGAATGTGATTGAATTTCTACAACCCTGACAAGAACTTTTCTTTTAAAAGAAGATAAAAAACACAAACACAACTGAAGTATATGCTGGATTTGTACTATATGCATCACGGTTCTGAGTATGTCCATTTACATTTCTGTATTATTTTCATGCGGTCGTGTTCAGCCTTCACTATGACTCATTGCCGACTATATAATTCAGCTGGTTTTTTAAACTTTTCTGCCTACTTTCTTCTACTCTTATGGGAAAAAAAACAAAACAAAAAAAAAACGAACACATAAGTCTTAGCAGTAAAAAGCATACTGCATACTGCCTTTCTTTCTTATTCTGTTTTCTATTATAGCTCATAAGAATTCATAGCCCTTAGAACACATCGTTTCTACAGAGATACTGCATGTCAAACTCCTAACCATCCTGATATCTCAAACCCTATACAGTATGCCAAATCATTCAGACAGCTCTTGTATTATTGCACTTTTATAAAGTTTAACTTGACTTCACTCCGGTTGTCAGAGTGCTATAGATTTGAGAGCTATCTGTGAAAGAAAAGCGAGCGATTTTGAAGCTGAAAGAGAGGATGTCAAACCAGCACTGTAGGTTGGCATAACAAAACCAACAATTTTAGGTATTTTGATATAAGACGTTTGTGCAGTTAAGAATCAGCAGCCTCAAGGTTTGAAGAACAGCAGGAGACTTTACTGGCAGAATTACAAAAGCTACACAGATTTCTAAGGACAGAAAATGTTCTATTATCAAAGATTGTGAAAGAGGCTAAATGTGCCGAAATTGAAGGGAAATCGTTCTGAACACAGAGACGGGTAAGAAGGAAAAGTGCATGGGAAGACAATTAAAAAAAGAAAAGAAAAGAAAAATCACCACCACTTCTGTGAAACATAGTGGCAATGGGGTAAAGAATTCAGAAATTACTCGCTCTTATCAGTCTAACTAAAGTTAACCATGGATTGGATTAACCATCTGTTCGAATAAATGAAAACTGGAAATGTCTGAAGAAGAAATATTCCAAAACTGGATTGTGTGACTACCTGCTGCAATCAACCCAGTCCAGTTTATCACGATCCAGGGATAAGTGTGGCAGTTTGAGAAAAACGGTTCACATGGCGGAATTTTTACACATATTCCTAAACTCAAATATGTGTCCAGTTCATTTCAATTTTTAGCATAAAGCAGGTCTAGAAATTGAACAGGGTGCCAATCCATTGCAGGGCATGAGCAATACAGAATGGCGAATTAACCTAATTTGCATGTCTTTGGACTATGGAGGAGGAAACCCGGAGGAAACCCGGAGGAAACCCACTAAGTACTGGGAGAACATGGAAACTCTATGCACACAGACCTGACGACGGAACTCGAACACTCGACCCTGGAGGTGTGAGGCCGCAGCGTACCGCTGTAATGAGATGTCGAAGTATGTTAAAGTAAGTTAAAAAAACATTTAGCTTAACCTGCTTTTGTTTTTTGTTGCATTATAATTAGTTTTTAAAAAATGCTGTTTTTCCTCAGGTCATAACAAATATGTAATCAAATGCAGTGATACCTCGGCATATGAGCGGTCTGTAAAGCGTTCAAAACTTGTTGGCGAAGACATAGCACCATGGGTCCTAGAAATGTTAGTAAAGGCTATAGCAAGAAGAAAAGGTAGTCACTTTCAGTTTCTTTTTAAAGCAGCCAGTGCCAAGAGGAATCATAAATTAAGGTCAAGTGAGATTTACATGTCTATTTATTTCATCACTCACTCACTCACTCACTCACTCACTCACTCACTCATCATCTATACTTTATCCTGTATAGTGGGTCACGGGGGGGTACTGGAGCCAATCCCAGGAGATTTCGGGTATGAGGACAGGGTGCCAATCCATTGTAGGGCACACACACACACACACGCTCATTCAAACACTATGGGCAATTCTTTGGGGGGGACAAAAAAAATGCAGATTTAGCCTAATCTGCATGTTTTTTGTCCTGTGGGAGGAAACTGAAGTAAACCCACCAAGCACAGGGAGAACAAGCAAACTTCATGCACGCACACCTGAGGCGGGAATCGTACCCGGAACCTGGAGAAGCAAGGCGACAGTGCTATTTATTTCATATTTTACTTCTTTTAAGTCTTTTCTAAATGTTTTGATTGTTTTATATGCAAAAATATGAATATACCGTTGAAGTTTGGTAATATTGGTAATAAATTTTTTCGGTAGCTGCAACAAATTATCTGCATTTAGATTATTTCCTACGGAAAATCTGTTTCGCATTACGAATTTCCGCCTTAAGAACTCACCTCCAGAAGGGATTAAATTTGTACACTGAGGTACCGCTGTACTGTTTTACATGACATTTTATAGTTTTCCTTTGTGTTCCAATATATAATTTTTTTTCTTAGTTGAACACAAAGTATGATATAATGCCTTCCTGGCATGGACACTAGTAGTCTTTACCCTGGGACTTATTTCCATTTATATTTCTAATAAATAATGCAATTTAATGAAAAAAAAAAAAAACTCACTATCAGTCCACTGCACAGTGAATCAAACGAAGTGGGAAATTTACAGAATTCGTACTGGTAATTACTACAATAAATCAAAATATCTGCTTGTAATACATTACTTTGTTAGAAACTCTATATTTTCGTATCAGCAGAGCTGGAGATAAGCAAACAAGTTCCTTATTAATTTAATCTGTCAAACTCGTTCCACTTGTATGAAATAACTGTAATATTAATTGCTTCTGTCTAGTTGAAAAAACTGTCATAATATGGAAAGGATTTCTGTTGTATCATTGACCTATTCTCATTGTTGCGGTGGTATTGTGCAAGATTTATTGAATTTTAAACGGATTTCTGTCAGATTAGCATCATTTTCTTGATTAACAGTATGGCTAGATCATTAAATGTTTGTAAAATTGTACAACCTCGAAATAATAAGCCCTTTCGATATGAGGAGAGATTCGCAGTATCAGTTACACAGCGACGTTATTTACCTAAATGCTGTAGGGCCTTCACATAAGTGAACTGAATGTAAGTCCAGATAATTACATGTGTGTCTGATAGGTTTGACGTCGCGCTATTGGAATGGAATCTCGTTTCCTTCTGTCTTCTAAAGTGCAGCCTTTGTTTAAAAAACTAAAAGATTTCCATTTGGTTAATGAGGGTACAATTAAGGTTAGATTTAGGTGTGTGTGTGTGTGTGTGTGTACACCACCATGTTGATACCTCTAATAAAACCGCTAGTCTGACTTCTTCACTGAGCCTCATTCACATTACCCCTGTGCCATAATGAAACCTAACTGAAATCTTCAAATAAAGTCTGAATTTAATGTTATAAAAGAACATTCTGATTTATTTAAAGCTACCTCCTTTTTTTATTACATCCTTAAATCTAAAAATTGTGTTTTTTATTTGAAGTTGTCTGTTTTTATTTCACTGTCCTTTAGAAACTCTCAGTGGCTTTGATACACATCTACATCTATATAAATAAAAGAAAGGTTTTGTCTGTACTTTGGTTAGAACTCTTTGAATGATATCTTTACGGTTCATACATTGGAGGACCCGAAACCGGTCTCAGGAAATGTGTCTGTCTGTATGTCTATATGTCTGTATATCTGAATGTCTGTCCAGGACATTTTGTCACAACTTCACGCTAAAGTGGCTGATCATAATTAAATAAAACTTTGCCAGTCCTTCTGTATTTTCCTGAAGTTGAACCTGCGCCATAACTGAAATCATAATGTTCAGTAGAAGGAATGTTATGAGCAGTTATGTGCCGCAGTTATGTCACAGCATCTTGCTTTTTTACTTATTCAGCATTTTTCCCTTGAGGTGGGCATGGCTATACTGTATGTGTCACTCAACAGAGTGAACATTATCAACACAATAGTATGGAGAAACGACGGTAATGCACCTACAAGCTGGCGCAATCATCAATACACGCACACAACAGTGCATGCATCAAACTGTGGGCATCTTAAATTGACCGCTGGACAGAATTTTATGACATTTTGCAGTGCTGAATCTGTCTGAAGTTTAACTTGAGCCATTAATGAAATCAAAGTTTTGAGTAAAAGAGATGTTATGAACAGTTATGTTGCCGGATTTAATAATCTACTTTAAAATTAGCTACCAATTTGCTCAACATAAACAAACACCTGCACCAATAGATATTAATCAGAAAAGCTCAACTGAATATTTGTACTGGGATGAGTCCATATTTTCACCACTGAAATAGCAGTGCTAAAGTGGTATAAGTGAATTTTAACCCACTGCAATCATTTTAAGACAAAACGTAATTCAATCTACTTTTTCGATTGCTCATCTGTGGTTTTACTTTTATCCGATTACAGTGTATTTGACACCAGAAGATCTTTTGTCCACCAAACTTCTACTGTCTTGTTCATCAAGAGCTAGTGAAAAGTCCAGTTCACACACAATAAAATGAACTAGTTAACATTTATAGAATACAATTTCAAATTTGGAAGTAAGTTTACAGTCAACAATAAAGTATTGCAAAGTTTTTACCAACAATCTTCTATTGTCCAGTTTTGGTTAGTCCATGTGCATTTACGTATTTGACAAGAATGGCACCTGCTGTCTTCTTCTGCTGCTGTAGCCCATTTGCTTCAAAGTTATGTGTTCAGAGATGCTCTTCAGCCTACCCCAGGTTGTGACTGGATTTTACTTAAATTACTGTTGCCTTTCTATCAGCATGAACCAGTCTGGCCACTCTGGCTCTGACCTCTGGCATCAACAAGGCATTTTTGCCCAGAGAACTGCCACTCAATGGGTTTTTGGACCTTTTCAAACCATTTTCTGTAAACCCTACAGATGGTTGTGTGTGAAAATCCCAGTGGATTAGCAGTTTCGGAAATACTCAGACCAGCCTGTCGGGCACAAATATCTCTGTCACGTTCAAAATCCTCTATCTTACCCATTCTGATGCTCTTTGTACTTCAGCAGATCGTCTAGACCATGTCTACATGCCTAAATGTATTGGGATGCTTCCATTTGATCAATTGATTAGGTATTTGAGTTAACGAGCAGTTGAACAGGTATACCTAATGAAGTGGCCTGTGTGTGGACAGAGGACAGCTGTTATTTATGCTTATACTGAAGGTTTATGCTTAAGCCCTTTTCAAAAGTTTATTTTATATACTGTTACTGTTATGATAAAAATATCAATTAAACACACTATAAATGTTTTAATTGATGTTACTTTGGATTTCCTGAGCTTCCATTAAAGTAGGTATTTTCATCCTGCTTTTGTGCTCCAACATATAAAACTGAATACTTTGAACTACCTAGTGTTAATATTTACTTATGTCCACAACAGTCGTCCATATCACAAGAAGAAAATTATATTCTTTCCTAATGTTCTTTAAAGTGTTCTTTTGACTTTAAAATAAGTTTCTAAACAAGCATGAACTTCACTATTCAAATACTTTTGGAAGGCCTCATACACTGGTCCCTAGTCTAAAAAAGGAGATTTTCTGGTAGAAATGAGACAAGAGAAAATTAAGAGATACAGTAGATACCAGACATACATGCGAGAGGCATACCCTTAAGACATGCAATTTGTTTTTTGCTCTTGCCGAAGGGATAACGGCGACCCCTGACCCCGCTGCAATCTTAAGCAGCTCTCACAATGCCCTGGCCTTCATGAATCTTTAAGGCAAAGGGAGTCTGGAGTTCAAAGTTCCTGCAATCCTGAGAAATAATAAGGTCCCTGATTAGTGCTGCTAAGAATACCAGTCTGGCCCAAATGAGCCAGGTGGTGGAACTGCTGTCTAAAGCATGCACATGTTGAAACGGTTTATGTTGATATAGAGAACACACTGGCTCCCTAACAACTCAGTAGTTTCATCAAGTCTCTGTCAACTGGCAATATAAAACTGTGGATGTAGCAAAAAACGTCCACCAGTCTGAATCTTCTTCCATTGACATGAGGTGGTGTATGCCAAGGATGTTGTCCATACAGCATTTAAACCTGTCTAATTTCCTTTCTTTAGTAGTGTTCACAAATTAATAAAACCACTAGCTATTAAATCAAGGTAATGAAATTATAATGTCGGCTATTAATTCACTTTTAATTCTCTACTTTGAATTGTCAAATTCATAAAGAGCTGCCACTGTTGGTGATATCTTGATGAAGCATAAGTTGTCTAAGCACTCATCATCGCTTTATCATCATGAATCTTTAAAAAAATAATAATAAAGTTTCAATGTTTTAATACTTGTTATAGAGAAGACAGGAAACACTTAACACAGCTGATACTATTGAATTTTTCTTTTTAAAGAGTCATACACTATATATTGTATGTGTTTAATATTGGCTTCAAAAGACATTCCATAGTTTCAATGTACTGTATTTACATTAAGCTGTTAGAGAAAGGATTTAATACGGCTTCCTGCTGAAGTCAATATCCAAGGACAGAGTTACATTTAACTCTGAATACTAGTGTGCATATTTCAGCATTAAATCCTTACTACATGTGCTTAACTCAACATACCACCCTTAAAAAATATCTAAAATAAACTGCACATTTGATATATACACCGATCAGCCATAACATTACAACACAAAACATTATGGCCAGGATTGTGTAGGTCCCCCTTGTGCCACTGGTCACTCTAGCCTCTTAAGACCTCTGGGGGTGTGCTGTGGTGTCTGGCACTAGGGCTTGGCACTGGATCCTTTGCGAGTTGCAGGGTGGAGCCTCCATGGATCGGACTTGTTTCTCTGGTGCTTCCCATGGGTGCTCGATCGGATTGGGATCTGATGAGTTTGGAGGCCGAGTTGGCAGCCTTGGGCCTTAAACATTGGCTTTTCCATGGGATTGTACCACACTGGCTGGCATTTTGGAGTCTTGGATGCATAGCCTCCTGTCACCAGTTTACTGCTATATAATTGCTAATCACTTTTAATGCTAATGTTAATGTAATAGCTAATCGGTGTACGGATACTTTATAATTTGATTTTGCCATGACCTAAGGTGTGAAACAAAATTTCATTAACGGGTGAATTCAAAGTATATAGGTTATACGTAGGTATTAGTTATACGTAATAGAGAGATTGTTCCGCAAAGAATGCTAGCTAGTTTTATAATGCTAGGTAGCTTTTACAGGAACTCTGTATATTATAGATTTTTCAATCTATGAAAAATTTATTAATATTAGAATTACAATATTTAACTTTATATTGTTAGTCATTTTTAGGATCAAAATAAAATGTATCTAGAATTGCGGTGCTACAATATTAGGCTGCATGGCATGAGATTGTGCCAGCACTCATTTATTTCGAACAGTGGATGCAAATTCATCAAATAATATGCTTGGAATTTTGCTCTGGAAGACGGCAAGAAGTAAGTCGGCTGTACAGTATTTGTTGAGGTCCAGAAGAAGGACTAAAGCCAGACAGACCTCTCGCTTTAGCTGTTTTAGCAGCTATTGCTAGCATTGCTGTGAAATCTCCACACTGCCAGTTCTGGCTGATCTCAGCACCCTACGCATGCACAGAGGCAAAACAGTGGTGCAAATTCCAATCTGTCCATTCTCATGCATGTCGCATGAGCGTGTTATCTGATCCAGGGCCGCATATGAAATGACTTAGATTCTATATCATAGACAGCCCTAAAAAAATCAGATCTGTGCTACATTAGGGTTAAAAAAAATAGGAATTGAGTAACATCAGACTGGTAATGTGAATGTAGCCAAAACAGTGACAGACAGAAATATAACACAATGATTGACAGTGCAAAATTGGTAAATTTTGTAAATTATACAAAAAAACACTAATTAAACAAATTTCTGCCTAGTAGAATTAATTTACTACTTCATGTTATTTATCCTATTCAGTGGTATGAAAATGTAAAGATATAAATTCTAGGTGTTTTGTTAATTTGTTTGTTTGTGTCTGAGTGTAGTTGGTACAGTAGAACTGGTAGGAAATAAAAGGAAATAGCAATCAATCAGATCTGCTAAATATTCTCCTGGGCTGTAGAAGGTTGCTGTTCATCAATCTGCTAGATCTGGCTGCGTAATCTTCTCTAGATTGGTGGAGTATGAACAGCCTGTAGGATGGATAATAATTAACTGACCAGCTAAGACAAATTAACACCATAAATTAGCAAAACTATCTATGGAGTTTGCATGTTCTCCCTGTGTTTAGTGGGTTTCCTCCGGGTACTCCGGTTTCCTCCCACAGTCCAAAGATATGTAGATTAGATTATTTAGCATTCCCAAATTGGCTGTAGTGTGTGTGTGTGTGCACCTGTCCAGGGTATACCCCACTTCATGCTCTAAGGCTCCTGGGATAGGCTCCAGGGCCCCCGTGACCCTGAATACAGGATAAAGCAGTATAGACGGTGAGGGAAGGTAAGTGTTTTTTCTCTTTCTTGTTTGTTAAACCAACTCTTTGCCAGGCAACTGTGAATAAAAACACTAACAGCTCAGGTATGAAACCTACTTGCCCTATACACCCAGGCTTTCCTTTCTGAAATAGAGGAGTTTCCATACTACACAGTGATGCAGATGACACACCTGTATAAAGATGAGTGTGAGAATGCTGATCCTCTTTATCATTAAAATGCATTGCAACTTCATTGTAATCTTCTCAACATCTTTGGTAAATTCGTTGGTGAAATGAACTAACTACCATTTGTCTTCTTGCAGAATCTCTTGCAATGTTTAAGAACTTAAAGCTTAAGTTCTTAACTGTAACCTGAAGTTTACTTTCATGCATCATTTGGCTACACTCCTTCACTCCACTTCTTTATTGCATGGTTTAGTCACATGCTGCTCACTTACTTCATCGTATAGATGATTTACACCCACACCCAACCTTACCTTCTACAACTATTCTGCACTTTTCCAGAATCATAGTAAAGCACATTGTTCAGCACATTGTATCAACGTTTGGTTTGAATTTGACCGGTGAGTAAGTAATGTCATGTCTGACGCTATTTCTAAACATTCTGTTACAGTCATACCCTAGTACAGTCACGAAGGGCCAAATCCCATCAGTTCCACTGCTTGAAGACAGCTGATTAAGCATCATTCATTTATCTTTATCCTGGTCAGGGTCATGGTGGATCTTAAGCCTCTCCCTGGAGCACTGGAGTGTGTGAGGCAGGAATTCACCCTGAGTAGGATGCAAGTCCATTGTAGGGCATAACCACAACCTCATTCATACCTAGGGCAACTTAGCAAAGCCAATCCACTTGCTGATATGTTTTTGATAGAAACCAAAGGCAAAATCGAGGAGAACATATGAAACCCAACACGAACAGTAACCTATGCTCAGGACTACTACCCTCTGCATCATCCTGCCACAACAGATTAAAACAAGTTTAATATATGTATGGGAACTCTGCCGGTCTCTGGCTCTCCTGGACTGGAGTTGGCATCCTTGTTTTATTCTCTATAGAGTATCTAAATCACATCCTGTATGTCAGCTTATTGGATCTGTACTGTGCAATATTCAGGTCATCATATTGTCCTTAGGTGTTTTCACGGGGATGCTCGCAAAGGGCAGGTTAATACCATTCCGATTCCGAGCTTTCATTTTCTTTCCTCTTTCATTTTAAGCACTTTGTTTCCTTCTACCTCATTTGTTGTGGATTGTTCAAAAGCAGGTTTTTCAACGAAGAATGACAAGGTAATTTCAAAGCATGACATGACCCTGCCTACTGTTTTTTTTTTTTTTTTTTTTTTTTCAACCTTCGTGTTTTGGTCCTTCGTCATGATCACTTTTTTTTTCGTCTCCAAAAGAACAAGAGAGGACAAACCTCCGCGTTCGGCCACACCAAGGACACGTTAATGGAGGAAATTTCGATATTGCTTAGATGGAAGTCATTTGTTTTCCTGTTCCAGTTCCAGAGTTCTAGGTGCCATATGGTCTGATAACATCAACAGAGAAATTTAGTGCCCCTCCTCCTCCCTTACACGTTTTCCCTCCTTTCTTCCTTCCTCTCTCACTCCCTCCCTCCCTCCCTCCCTCTCCCTCTATCTTCCTTTTTTATATTTAACTTCAACCTGTCAATTAAAGAGTGAAAGGGCAAGGAAGGTGAGGAGGGAAAAAAATAGATGGGGAGAGAGAGACAGCAAGAAGCACCAAACTAATTAGGCAACTGTGTAATTTTAATTAGCTGTTTTGATAATTAAACTAATTAGTTCCCCTGTGTTTCCACAACGTGCTGCCGACTGGAGTGTTTTTTTTCTTTTTTCTACGGCAGCTTTAGAGCTCCACTTCTTTCGTTAATTAGTCACTTTTGCATCAGAAAGCTCTATTGATAGCCTTAATTTGCAGTTGAAATGAGAAATCTGCTGTCAATAATTCGGATAATTGCTCGCTGTTTGATTGCAAAGAACAAAAAGTATCGGCCCCACAGCTCCGAGCTGCAGGACACCCTGAGGTTGTTTCCTGCTAAGGTGTTTAATATATTATTATTTTTAAATTAATCCCTGATCTACATATGAGCAAATAAGCCTCCCAGTACCATCATGACAGTAATCTTGCTAAGTAAGGCAAAGATTGGCCTAATACATCTATTCTCACTCCTCCTCCTCCTCCTCCTCCTCTTCATCTTCTTGTTCCCCCTCTTCCTTTATTCCTCTGACTCAGACCTCCTTCCTTCTTCATGCACCCAGTGTCCTGCTTGCTCAGAGAACCAGATGGGGGAGCTTTGTGGGGTGGGAGAGAGAAAGTTCCTGCTTTGCTTTGTAGCTAATTAGTGTCCTTGGAATTAAATGAGCAGCTCGTTGTGCACCTCCAGCTCCTGTGGCCCATGTTTGTGAATTGAATAATTGATTCCCCTCCACTAATCAGAGAGCGACATAATGAGCCAGTTTAATTAAATGGGGATCTAACCTAGCGAACACTGGGAAAATATTTGCTCGTTTACGGCTAATCACAAATAACAGAGTGAGATGCGATGGAGGAGGGGGAGTCAAAGTGTGTAGGATACACATGTGCACATCAAAAGAGTAGGCTATGAAGAAAACTCTATTATATTTGCAGTCTCCGGCAGGGCTAATCTAGTAAACTCAGGAAAGAGAGGTTGGCTTGCTTTTATATTGTCCAGCCTGTTCGGTGAGCCTTGGGGCATTCTTTTTCTAGTGGACATTTCATCTTTACTTATTGGGGACTTAATGGCCGGAGAACTGTCTGACATGTCCCCACGGACGTCGCATCAGGAGCACTGACCTCTCCTCCTCATCTCACTTCACTAATGTGCCACAAGAGCAATCACTGACCTCCTGAGCTCCATGGATCTACAGACCTCTGGGTCTCATGGGCAAAATAATGAAAACTCTCAGGTCTTCGGAGGTCTGTCTCAGCTTCTAAGGTCTGCCCCATGTCTGCTGATGGAGAAAGATGTTGATCATCTGACTTGGAAGTGCAAATGTGTTTCTTCTCCATGAAAGATGCCTAAGGGTATTTTTTTTTTTTTATAATTGTTGCATTTTAGAAACAAAGTTTAACAAAGAGATATTCCAAACCTGGTGACAGAAAGCTGGACGAATATAACCCTACATTAATGTACTCTTAAGCCATTAAAGTAATCTACTTTGAATAATAATTATTTAGCATGTTTAAATTAAAAAAAAAAAAAAAGTAAAAAAAAGGCAGCAACATCTTCAAATCTTTAATCTTATTAAAGTTCTAGGATCAAAAAATATACATTCATTAAGTTTTCTTGCAATTCCAACCCCGACTCTTTCTTCCAACACAGTCTTTGGATGTTTAAGGACTCTTCCATTAAAAGGTAGTCTTTCTAGGAATTTGTTGTACGATTCCACAGAACTCATAAGGGTGATAGATCTAATCAGTTTTTCAGCAGCGTCATTACACCATTCTATTACCAGTAGTGCGCTACACTATTACCCTATATTCACACTAGCAAGCCACAAACTGCATGTGTTGCTTGTAATTTGTCACTTGTGGAAGTGTAGTGACAACTTAAATGAAAAACCGAAGTAATGTAGGACTGCAAGCGGTTTGGTCCAAGGCATCATTTCTGCCATGCATTTGCACTGGTGGCTTCCATACATTATTACTCAATAAGTGCATTTAATAATTGCAAAATTTCAATTTAATTATAGCTTGTGACATTATTTCTAAAACGTCACACACACATAGAAAATGAATAGTTGGCTGTCACTCTGTTATTTCCTAGTGTAAATTTAGCGTGCAATAAACTTGTATTGGGCGGCACGGTGGTGTAGTGGTTAGCGCTGTCGCCTTGCACCTCCAGGGTCCGGGTTCGATTCCCTGGCCAGGCTCGATTCCCGTCTCTGTGTGCATGGAGTTTGCATGTTCTCCCCGTGCTT
>JAQMYK010000004.1:9599005-9610441 GCA_030014345.1 Clarias buthupogon
TTTTTGAGTTTTATACACACACATATATGTTTTTTTCTATATATATATAGTAGAAAATGTCAAAATTTCCTAGACTGTGACACAAATTCTCCCAACGGTGTAGGTGTTCATTTGTGCCCCTACAATCAGAATAGGTTTAGCTTTTTTTTCCCTTTTACGTAGCACAACTATGTAGAAACCTCGGTCAGAAAGTTTCAAATCACACATTTATCTCAGTGATGAATGAATCACTATAATAATTCATGTCAGCTCATTAGTAGTTTGCTGATGACACAGTGCAGCTGTGTCATCTGAGAAAGGTTAGCTGGTCTCTCCATTGGGGATTGGAGCAGTGCACTTCCTCTGAGACTAGCTGAAAGATTGAGGCCAGCTCTCCTCCTAATGACCGGCGCATATGGAGTTCTCTCTCTGCACTTCACTACTGTGGAGCATCAAGCATGACTCCTTGGTCAGCTCCTTTCGCTAAACAATCTGGCCACCTTTATAAAACAAGCCTACAAAGAGTATTCGCAGCCTGCAGAAGGTGTATGTGTGTGTGTGTGTGTGTACCCATGGCCTGGTGTACAGCATATACTACAGCTGGGTAATAAATTAAAGGGAAAAAAACAGCATAAGGTGCCTTAGCGAGGTGTTGGGCCACCATGAGCTACCAGAAAAGCCTCTGTGTGCCTTGGCAGAGAATTCTACAAGTCTCTGGACGTGTCGTGGGAGGAAGAGCACCATTCTTCCAAAAGAAAATCATTTTCTTGGTGTTCTGCTGAATGGTTTCAGTGAAAACGTTCTATAGTGAACCTAAGTCGAATGTTACAATTGATACGATCAATCTGCAGACACCAAAAATTGATGGGAGTCACATAAGGCTTAGATACAAGTCCATAAATATATATATATATTTTTTGTAAAGATCTTATCAGTAGAACTGCTGGTAATTGCTCATCCATTTGCCCATATCATTTTGTCCTAAAGTTAAATGTATGCACAAGTAATGATTTTTGTATATAATAATTATTATTATTGCATATTATTCTCAGTATGAGACTGGTTATTGTTTTAATATTTCAAGGTCAGTGCTCCATTTTCTAAAGTTTTTTTTTTAATCATCAAAAGCACCAACATTTTCTTTATATTCAGCTTAGTGCTTTTTAATTTTCTTTGACTTCATATTCAAATTCTGTTTGTTTAATATTTTTATAATTAAGTAATAATTGCACTATTTAAAAAATGCATTAACAAGATTTTATTTGAGTTTTTAATGAATTCTTTGAAATTGCAGATATCATCGGCAACAACAAAAGGCATGTTGGAACATTTTATTCATTATTTCTTGCTACTAGTTCATGGAAACCAGAATGAATTACAGTTAATTTGCAGATATGAAGTCGTTGAAGCAGTTGAATTAGTCTGGGAGCAGTGTGCGGTTCATGGAATGGTTTTACCTCGAACAAACGAACATGCTGTTATTCTAATTCTTATTTCTGTTGTGTTTATTTAGCTGTGAGCAGTGCATAATGAATACATTTAGTTATCACAGCCTTAAACTCTAAATTAAGAGATGCAATAAATAAAAATGAAATATTGTTTAATGCAATAGGATTTAATAGGTGCTCATTGCATTTTGGTGCCATAACAGTTTTTTATTATTATTATTATTATTATCATTCCATTACTCATTTTGTTTTTTCACTTTATAGTGCCAAAAACAAAAGCACATTTGAAGTGTGAAGTGTTCTCGAATATTTAAATTTAGTTTTCAAGGTGAATGAATTAGCTGTTTGCTTAAACTCACTAAGAATAATAATTAATTTTTTGCTATATTTAAAACAATCTCTCTCTGTCTTTCTCTCACACACACATACACATACATACACGCACACACACACACAATATTGAGTAGGTCCCCTTTGCCACCAAAACAGGCATGATGGACTCCACTATAACCTCAGAAGGTGTGCTGTGGTTTATGACACCAAGCTGTCATCAGCAGATCATTTACATCTGTGTTTCCAGCACAGATACTCGATTGGACTGAGACCTGGAGAATCTGTAAGCCAAGTCAACACCTCGAACTCATTGTTATGTTCCTCAAACCGTTCTTGAACTATTTTTGCAGTGCAGCAGGGTGCATTATCCTGCTAAAAGAAGCCAGTGTCATCACTGAATACTGTTTCCATGAAGGGGTGTACTTGTTCAGCAACAGTGTTTAGGTAGGTGATGCGTGTCAAAGCAACACCCACATGAATGGTAGAACACAAGGTTTCCCTGCAGAACATTGCCTAAAGCATCACACTGCCTCTGCCGGCTTGCCTTCGTCCCGTAGTGCATTCCGGTGCTTTCTCTTTCTTCAGCTAAACGACACACACACAGACACACACACCTGGCCATCCACAGGATGAAAAAGAAAACACGATTCATCAGACCATTGATCCATGGTCCACCTTTTTGTTAGAACCAGCGTAATGTTTTTCAGAAATTACAGTTACAATGACTCTTCCATTGGATCAGACTACACGGACCAACCTTCACTACCCAGGTGCATCAGTGCGCCATAACCATGTCTCTTTTTCATTCGTTTTCCTTCCTTGCACCACTTTTGAGAGCTTCTGACCACTGCAGACTGGGAACTTCTCACAAGAGCTGTGGTTTTGGAGTTGCTCTCACCCAGTCGTCCAGACATCACAATTTGGCCCTTGTCAAGGTCGCCTAAATCCTTATACTTGCTAATGTTCCTTAAACTTCAGGGGAAAAAATGTTTACTTACTTCCAGGAGCCTTTGTAATGTTATTCACTTCATCCGTCATTAGTGGTCATAATGTTGTGGCTGATCTGCGTAGTAATGTACTATAAAGAGCTCTAAATATTTAACAGATGCATTCGGATAAACATGTAAGTTTTTTTTTTTATGACATATCGTGGTATATAACTCTTATTAAATATTTAATTATTATAATACTTCTTTTAGTTCTAGCAGGTAATGTGGGTTGTATTGCTGGTGCATTTTTATTTTACTCTCATATAAATATAACCCAGGGTGAAGACTGCAGTAGTGAGCAGGCGGGGGAAAAAACAAGTGCTTGCTTGCTTATGTATTTATTTACTGTATGTATTAAGTAATTTATTTATGAAAGTGGTTCATACTAAATATGCATGGTTTGTTCAGGTTGACTCTGTTATGTCAGAAACCGAACTCATTAAGCCAGGTGTTGGATGAATTTATGCTGCCGATCTCAAGATGTCATCTTCTCATTGTAGAACTTCAGTGTTGCTTCGAAGTTTAATTTTGTATCGTGTTGTACACAACAATTAGACGGCAACCTAACCCCTTAAGTAACTGCTACAGAAACTATGGATATATCTCCAGGGTGGCACATGGACGGACCAAAATACCAAAAAAAAAAAAGAAATTTACATTTGTGTGCACCTGTACATTTTAATATTTTGTCTTAGTTGTAACATAGTACAAAACCTGAATTCATACAGAATTATAACTATCCTTATGTTTCTGTATTGTATATCATTTACTTTAAATTATTTCATGATTGTTAATAATTATTTTCTAAATTACTTTTCTACATTGTTTTCTAAATTTCAAAGTTAATCTTACTGTTTATAAAATACCCCAAATGGCATTACATTGAGTAATAACTTTTGGATTATCAGGGTATTACTAAAAGCACATTATTTGATCCGTATGAGTTATATTTATGGTATGTTATGTGGATAGCGCCAGCACATCTGAGAGTTTTTGTACTCGTTACAAGGCCTGGGGCCTCCTGTTCAGATATGAACACAACTGAAGTGTGGTCTAATATTCAAGCTCTAAGTCAGATTAGAAAGCATCCAGCTTGTTTGTTAAAGCATTGATTAAGTCTCCAGTATCATGGCACCAACTCATAAAGTCTGCTTTGAAAAGATGGTCTTTCTATGACTCTTAAGGAGCAAATCCTTCTGGAGAGCATGCTCTATTAGGAGCTGCCTTTAGTCCAGCGGTATCAGGAGCACTTGAGGTGTGGATACAGCCCTGGATAACCTTGTGTCTCTGTGGTACTTGTTACAACAGAGCACTCTGTGTGTACAAAAGGACCTCTTCTGGTCAAGATTTAAATGGGCCTGCAGCAACAGACTCTTTTTTTCACCCCCCCTTATCCGCTCAGTCTCATTAGATAGCCCCTTCTGTCCCTTTCTACCGATCCCATGTCCTCACTAGTACCCCTAAGGGCCCTTGTGGACGCAAGTTTTTCTTTATCAGTCTTGTTTATGTCATCATAGTGTTATAAACAGCAAATCTGTCTTGTACTTAAAGGGTAACTGGCTAACATTTACAAAAATGATGAACATGTTTCGTGAGAGGAAATAGGACACAGTTTTTGTTGTTGTTGTTTTTCTCAGCAAAAGCGGCTGACTTTAGTAAAATAATTCACTCAAGCCAGTCGTGAGGGAGGGTTCCTAAAAAGAGAAGCCATCTTTGTATGGGCACAAGGAATAGCGTGAAAAATACATATCTCTGTGCAACTACTGAAAGAAAAGGTTTGGGGTCAAAGATAGAAAAGATGTGGGTGGTTGCTATAAAGGGAAAGGCTGGGCTTAAAGAATAATTAAAGAATATTTAAAGCGGGGCTGGGGTATGTAGAAGTGATGGCTTGAAACAGTTCTAAAGGCAAATATTAAGAAATATCTTTGAATGTTAGAAAGACATGGAGATTTATAGTCCTATAAACTATAAAAGGTGATTTAATCGCACTAAACTGGCAGTGTGGTAACAGAGCTTAGATGTTAAAACCAGTCATTCGTGTGACTGAATTCTGTCCATATAATTGACTATATACAGTATATACAGTATAATGAAGTAAATAACATGCAAAATAGGCACGGTGTAAATTTATTCTGGGGAAAAAGAAAAATCCACCCGTAAACCTCTGAACTGCAAATAAATGCAGTATGTCCCAAAAGTTTCTGTGATCAAGACTATAAGTATTGGTACTTTACTGCTGTATAATTTTGTTCACGGAAACTTTTGCGACGGCTTGGAATTAGGATTTTGGATGGGGGGGGGTGAACATGAATAGGGGTATATAGCATGCCTGAATTGTCAAAATTATTCAATAATCAAATGTACAGATAGATCAGATAAACACACAAAATATTCCTGTTAAATTAAGATATTAGATAGCACCAGAAAGTGCTTGTAAACTTTCTTACAAGGTTTTAGGTGTCTGCAACAAAAAAAAATTACACTTTTGAGAAATTAAGAGCTTTAATTTAAGAGCTGTACAGAAGCTCGATCCTGCTCATCGACAACTGTATTATTGTTTCCCTGTGGTTTGTTGTACGATTCCTGCCTCTGGAGACTCTCAGGCCGGCCTGCGAGCCGCAACGGCCTCTCCATTGCCACAAGGTGAACTATTCCCCGCTGTGCGTTATTATTAATAACTGTCAGCCAGAGGGGGTCACCCACGACAACTCCTTGAAAAGAACCCAGGGCGAGGCAAGTAGGCCGCAGCTGGGTGCCTTGTAAAACAATACCCCCCTACTCCTCTTCTTCCTACCCCCACATCCCCAGACATTCAGTGCTTAAGGCAGGAATAATGCATGGGGGCGATTGGGGACCAGCACACGGCCATGTTTGCAGCCGTGAAAAATTAAGATGTCACCACCTGGCACTGTTAAGCATTCCTTTTGCTCCGTATTAGAATGGAGCAGGGCAAAGGAAAAGCCTTTTCTCCTGCATTTTGTCTTTTCCAGATGTGTTTAAATTTACTCTATTCAAATGATTATGGATACTGAAGATTGTGTTGTAAATTTATAATAGCTGAATTAACGAAGGGTGTATAATATATTAATTACTTACTAATTTTGTGGCATGGTCAACAATTTAAAAGTAATGTTTTTTTCCCAGATGTTTTTTGACATCTCCGACAGTTCTAATTCACAGTATTTTTAATTTAACTAAATGTTATTACTGACATGTGGTTATACCAGCATAGAGACTGGGTAGCGACAGCAATTTATTCGTTCTAATATCCCTTCTTGTATACTTGCTCTTTGAATGCATTACAAATCCCGCTTTAATTTTCTCTGCAAAAGCACATAGACATGCAGCTACATCACTGCAATCTCTTCAAATGAAATTGGTTTCAGTGGGGTCAGAGTTCGTCGAGTCGGTCTGTGTTATGATTTCCATCTAATCTGGGAGAGGAATATAAAAGGATAATCTTCCCTACCTTTTCCAGGCACGGTTACATTCTCATGGCAGCCTAGTGGAGCCATAGAAAAGTGTTGTGATGGTGGGGAGTGAAAGGAAGGGATGTGGGGAGCCACACTTTTTCTCTTCCTATTTGTTTTGTGGATTTATGAGAAGCGAAATGTCGAACGGCTCTGACTGTGCTATGCGTGGACAGACTCCATGAGTCTGTGGCTAGATTAAATGTCAACTTTGACCCTGCTGCTGATCAGAAAGGGCCACCCAGGGGCTGGAGATGGGGTTGATTTGGTCTGGAGGAGGAAACGGAGTGAATGTGGATTTATTGCAGACGACTGCTGCTGTTGCGCTGAATTCCCTCACTAGCATATTTTTCATCGTAGCGTCATGATAGAAGGCAAATGTCCTTTTCCGAATTCAATTTAAACACAGTTCGTACTCCTAATAGAATAAAAGTTTTTTGCCTATTTCATCTTTTCCCCTTGATTTCACCGTGATCCATACAGTAATTCTAACTCTCTTGAATCTGTTTTGAATCTGAAACTTATAATGTATCGTTTTTGTCTTTCCAAGCTTATGTTGTCCTGATATTGCACAGTCAAGAGTCTATAAAAAATTGCTATTTACTTAGAAATGGCAAGGTGTGGAGGAAAGATATCAGTTTGGATTCATTGCAGTGAGCTAGAACGGTCCCAACCACGGCTTGGTGAATGCGAACCAGCAGCATTGTAGCAGAAGAGCACAGTCAGACACCTGCTGAGTGCAATATTATCTTTTATCATCCCAGCAGTGGGAGAAGCTGTTTGTCCGCAGCTTACCGCTCCTTGTTGTTTTTGTTGTATCGATTCCTGCCATTATGTTGCCATTACTTGCTATGTAGTGATGCAATTCTCCGAGGTTTGATTTGTATTGACAGAGCAAAGCCTATGAACAAGAGCAGCGCTATTAAATATATTCATTACCTCCTCGTGTACTGTATTTGCCACTAGCCGCCACGTATAATACAATGTACGATTGTTTGTACAGCCTGGTTTTTATGTACTGCATGTGTTCACAATGTTGCTATAATGAAATTGTTAGGATTCTGTAGCTTTTTCGTCTTAAGGATAGAACCACAGCGGTATAGAGCACGTCATACATTTAGGTGATATTTTAGGTAGTTTCATAGCAATAACAATTCTGATGTAATGAATAACTATTTGACATTTATGATACAGTGGTGGACAATGTATCGAGAGAAAAAAAGCGCTTTATTCTTCAAAACCTGCTAGATCAAGAGTCAAAAAGACGTCTGCAGTACTTTGGTGTCACTCGCTGAGTCCATGCCTGCTTGATTGCTTCTTGAAGATCATGTGGAGAACATGGTCTCTTGACTGCTATGCCTTCACCACAGTCCAATAGTTTTCTATCGGTTTGCTCCAGGCTATACCATCGTCATATAGCCAGTTTTTCACTAGATTTTCAGTTAATTAGCACAACTCTTCAGCCAGATTAGTAGAGCTAATTAGTGAAATCACCTGTTTTGAACACAGAAAGAACATGAGATTTGTTGTCTTAAATATATATATACACAGAGTGTCATACCCACACGTTTCCTCCCACATATTTCCTATTTCCACCATTTCTTTCCCTTGATTTTTTTCCCTCTCTGTGTACAGACATTAATTTTCAGGAACTGCGACAATCTTAATGAGGAAATGAAATCAAGCACCTGCTGACTACCCTCAGAGGGGAGATCATGTTGGCTCTGCACCAGACCAAATGTAATTTTTACCAGCAGACATTCTTGACAATTTCTTTTTCTTGCCCTCCAAACCACTTGATATTCTTACTCCTCTGAGATTAACCTTTATGCCCCTCATTGACATCAAAGATTGTGGACAGCCTTCTGGGAAGAGGGTCTCTGAGCTTTCAGAAAGTGCTAGGCCCCAGATTCCCTTCACGAAGAGTGCCAATCTGAGCCAAACGTAAATCGCACTCTTCTTTGTCTTATTAATTAAACTCGAGCACAGTTTGGGCGCTGTTTGACCTCTCTTTGTGTGGATTGCCGCAGGTCATTTCTTTTCACATATTACGAAGAGTTTGGTCTAATCCAAAGTATCTTGAAAATTAACAGCCCTCGCTTTTTTTTGGACAAGTGATTGATGCTTCAAAGAAAATGGAGTCACTTTTGTTCTATAAAAGGAGTCCCATTTTGCCTTTATCAAATAGCATGTACATTTCAGTTCCTTGATGCGTACATTGTCACAGTTATGGCTCCAGAGGTCTTCTGCCTCGCACATACTAATTGAAGATCAGTGGCTGTTATTTCATGGCCTTGTGGAAGCTCCACTAGCTTTGTAGGGGGGTGATGCGGTGCTGTTGCATACTTGGCTGGCATCTCTCCTCTGCCAGCATGTGAGAGTGTGATAACCAGCCTTGCCGTTTGACACGTGCAGACATGCAGGCCCCCCGCTGCCTCCAGAGCTTTGGCAGACACCGATCGGCTTTTGTTTCTGGACTCTGAGCTTTGGAATCCTGCCGTCATCCTGGCTCGAGACAGCAGCACCATCCAAAAAGCTTGCAGCTTAGCCTCCAACTGGCACCATCCCTCCAAAACCTGCTAGCCTCTCACCTGAGATAAAGCAACACAAGCAAAGAAGTAAATGCTCAGGGGGTGTGGTGCCGTGCTCACAAAGGAAGGACCCTCCTTAGAGGTTTGTGCAAGGAACAAAAGCGCTGTCTCACTGCCTTCTAGCTTCTTGGTTTGCCCTTTGCCTAGCAGTATGTGAAAGCACAAGCCAGGCTGTGGGATTTTGGTCATATCAGCATGAAGAACACCTGCTTTCTTCAAAAGACATTATTATAGATACCCAGTGAAGCATGTTTATTATTCCGCTGCAAGTTAAGCATTGTTGCAGCTAAATGCCCAGCATTAGAAGTAAACGCTTTGCTTTGGCAATATGGTAATGGGTGCGGCAGTGGTGCAGAGGTCTAACTGTGCTACCTCACAGCTCAAGGTTTGATTCTTATCTCAAGTTACTGTTTCCTTCCACCTCCCTAAAAACATGCTGGCAGATGGATTCTAAATTGCTCCTTGGTGTGAACGAGCATACATGGAATATGTGCATGTGTGCATGGCATGCTATGATGGATTAGAATCCCATCCAGGGTGTTTTCCCATCTTGTGCCCTGTATTCCCAACATAGGCTCTGGTTCCACCCCAACCCAGACCAAGATTAAAAAAACTCATGAATAAATAAAAATTAAAAAATCAAGATGCCACAGGAAAAATATACTGTGTGACGTAAATGTAATAATGAGATGTCACAAGATTATTTTCAGAAAATACGAAACATAGTAAGATTCATACATCCATCATTGCTGAATGTAATAGGCAGCTGATTTATTGTTCAATTAGTTGCTACCATTTTGTGGAAATGTCTTCAAGCACTACGGCATGACATTTCTGACATACAGTTTCACCTGGAAGAAGCAGGTCTAGCTTTATGCATGGTTTGATCAATTGCCCTCCCTCTCACTAATGAACCCCAATCTGGAATTCTAAACTTAAAAGCTTCGCTGCATTTCTCTGATATGACTGCTGTTTGATGCACTTATCAAGCACTCTACCGCCCATTAGCCTGTGCTACAAGAGAGGGCTGTTCTCCATTCTGTGGAACCACCCCCTGCTTAACAATCCTTTTATGAAGATGAACTAGGTGGTTGATTGAAAAGCGAAAGGCCTCCGCTCTTCCCAGTGTGCTGGGAGAGAGAAACCTTCAGACGGTGATCGGTCCATGTCAGGCCCATTTTACGAGAGCTTGATTTGGATAGGGACTGAAGGGCAACCTTCCCCCTCCCTAAACTGAAACCCCTGAGTGACTTCTCAATTAGTGTGCGGCCTAGCGGAACTGCGAGACATTGCTAGATGCTCCAAGCGGCGTCCACCCCTGAGATCTCCTTCAACCACGTGGTCAAGGTTATTTTACTGTGGATATAGCATCAGTACACATACTTATATCGAGCCAGACCTGGCTGTGGAGATAAAAGCTGCTGTATATATATATTTTTTGTAACAATGGTTGCTAGCATGCCGCAATAAATAAACAACAAAACAAAAAAAGGCACTTCTGGATTATCGTATCTTTATGAATGACTTTTGATATCTGAACCTATAAGATTCCGCCTTGTTCTATTAAGTGCACATTGAAGAATCTGTGGATTTCTTTTCTCTCAACCTGCCTAAGTGAGCCGCATCTAGTCCAGTCACTCAGCTGTACTTTTGTAAAATGAGATGTAAATGCAGCCATTTAACAGCTTGATTTATTCATGAGCGAGCCAAAAGAGAGAGAGGAATGCAAATGAGCTGCACTGGTTTTGCCCTTGGCCCGGGCGCAGCCACAAACAAGCCCGTCTCACTGAAGGAATTAACAGCTTTATTACATTACCTGACTGTATGGGCTGCACATGACAGCTAGTACGGCTTCCTGCGCGAATGCTGATGTCATCATACTGAGCTGTGTGTAGCCCGGTTGACGTGCGCAGTGCAGAGTCAATGTCAGAATTCCCTTTTAGTTAATGTTGTTACAGTTTTTGCAAGGCGAACACCATATTGTTATTCCTCATACTTCTTCTTCTTCTTAGTATCCCAACAGTTTTCAAAAATTAATTCAACGTGTTTAGACTCCCTGTTTAACCAAGCGTCAGAAAGGAAATATTTACATCTTTAAATTGACCGACTTTGAATCCAGGATGTTCTTCCAACTCATGTCCAGAGTGAAAATGTAGGTTTTTCTTATTGACAGATTGTTTATTAGAATGTCATAAGCAGGGCTGTAGTGGTTAAAAAAAAAAGGTGGGTAAACTGTGAATTAGGTTATGATGGTACTCTGGAAAAAATATTCATATATTTCATTTCTCTTGTATAAAACATGCAAATTGTTTAATAAAAGAAATTAATGAACATATCTGAAGTCCTTGAAGTTTTTTAATCACCATTAAGCATATAAAACTATGAAAAGCAGAATGGAAGATTTTTCCTTTTTTTTAAGCCACCTTTCAAAGAACTGAGCAATCCAACATGCATTAAAAATCAATGAGTAAAAAAGTTGAATATTATAAGCAGAGGTATAAATGACTTACATGAATTACATTTACTCGCATTACTATAATTGAGTAGACTTTTTGTGTACTTCTACTTTTTAAAGTAGTTTTTAAAATCTGTAATTTTACTTTTACTTAAGTATGTTTTGTTTAAA
>JAQMYK010000004.1:9610541-9621588 GCA_030014345.1 Clarias buthupogon
TTCACTGAAGTAACAGTACTTTTACATGAGTACAAAATTTTATTACTCTTTCCACCTCTGATTAGAAATCACCTGGCAACCCATAGAATAATATGAACGAATATTCACAACAAAGTTTCATTTTGTTGTTGATTTCTTTCTCTCTTTTTGTAATTGAAGTCTTTCTGCAGGAAACGCTTCAGAAATCGTCACATATCCATGATGTCAGACTTTATCTGGTCGACTGACTGTCACGATGCGATTGGTCACAAGTAGACAGTCGGGGGGCCGTAAATGCTGATTTTAATGCAAACTTTAAAGCTGAGTTAACGCCAGTCAGCTGATATTTCAGAAATTTAAGAGGTGCGTCCTCACCATTTACATGCATTTAGCCTTCATTACAGTACTGGTCACAAGGGGATTTCCCAGCAGCCAACTCATCTGCATGTGAACCGTTACCCAACCCCCATCCAACACCCCCCACCCCCCGCCAACCCCCTTAATACTTTCGTCCTCATTTATACATCCCTCTTTTTTTCTCTTATTTCGTGCCTTCTTTCTGTATTTTCCTCTCATGCTCTGTCTTTCTTTTTTTTTTCTGCATCTCTCACACTTCTTGCTGCTCTCAGTAACAGTGTTAATTCTCTCTTTAATTCCGCTCTCACAGTCAGACCTGTTCACCCGTGTGCTCTCTGATGTGTGTTGTGGGGGAGGGTGGTGCTGTAGAGCTGTAAGTAATCAATGCAGTCCTCAAATCACATCCTGGCTCTTCATTAAATACCTATCTGAGTGTGGGGAAATAAGGGCACCGGATTAATCCAGGTGTGTGTGTGCGTGTGTGTGTGTGTGTGAGAGAGAGAGAGAGCGAGAGCTGTGGCAGTTGCGGGTGGTTGTGTATTGATTGTGCTGAATCTCCGCCGCTTTTCCATACAGTTTTAATCTCTCTGAAATGCTAAAGAGGCAATCAAAAGGAATCACCAGTGTGTGTGTGTGTGTGTGTGAGAGGCTGGTGATTTCTCAGCCCAGCTCATCTGCATTGGGTCTGCACACCCCACACACACACACACACACACACCAGCCTGCATCCATCCTGGTTGCAGAGGAGTTGTTGTAGTGCGACTAAGCTACACGATGTCCACCGTTAGCATGAATACGAGCTACAGGGATAAAGCTATTACTATTCTACTGATGTGTTCCGACTGAAGATGTGTCCTTTAATCTCGACTCCTTCCATTCAACATCTCTATCTACATATGACACGTTTATCTTCAGTCACCTACAAGTAACAGTTTAGATAACTGCATAACCGCATAATTCATAAGAGTCTGTAATTATTTCAAGTTGAAAGAAGTTCCTTTGCTGAAGGGGAAAAGGTATGCCATAATGAAACAGTTAAGTTTTTTTTTTTTCTCCTTCTGTCAGAATTACCCCAGCGCTGTTCGTGCTCACATTCTAACAGCTCCAGATATTTGGATTTGATCAGGCCTAAGGCTTTTGTGTGCTCTCATTAAAATAATTGGCTGCTCTTGGTCCATTCATTAGAGACTCCTCTATTGTTAGGCATGGGTAGCGAGATCATTTGCCCTGATTCTTTCCTCCCTGCCACACATTGGAATAATAAAGAGACATCACACTCGGGGAAGTGGAGCCGCTGCACTCGGTAACGCGTTTCTCTGATACCCATATGTCCCTGGCACAAAACAGAGGAGGCTTTTGATACGGCAAAGGGGGCGCAGATAATTAATTTGATTTTTTTCAAATGGCAGAGGGAGGGGAAAGCGTATTGATCACGAGTTCATTTGGCTTTATCTTTATTCAACTAATTACTTTTAGTCTGAAGAACATTAAGGTGGATTTTCATTTTAACCAAGAGTGGGAATTTTTCACAGAGGGGGGGGGGGAGAAAATCCCCATCTGTATTTTAGCAGTGATTAAAACATTTCAATCATTATGTCTACAAAAAGTCCCCTCGTGCTGATTGTGGGGAAGCCATTTAGAGCTTTCATCTAATTAAAAACCTATATTAAGTATTTTTTAACTTCTTTTTGTTTGTAAGATAAAAAGAGAGAGTTAATCAGGTAGGTATTGAAGTCTTTTTTTTTTGCTGACATTTTTTTTCCTCGGCTATAGTCTACGTGTTCTGGTGATGAAGTTTGATCGAGCAATTCTAATTACATTAATTCCAGATTTTCTTTTTTTTTTTTTTTTTGTGTGTAACACAATTGTTCTGTTCATTGCAATTATTTCGTCGAAACATCTTAACAGAGATGGACAGGTTTGTCTGTTTTGACAGGAACCACTTTTAAAAGCTAAAGTACGCATAACCTGTTTATACCAAACTGTTATTGAAGCAGGTGAACATATTAGCGCGTCAGGGAAATTTTAACCACCTTGCGTTAAGGTTAATGTAGCAATAATTCAATTTATATTTCTCATTTTAGATTTTCTTCAGACGCCCTTTCACAACAGCTTATTCCAAATGCAAAAAGATAAGTAAATAATAATTTATCAAAAATAATAATAATAATAGCACAAAGAAATATGTTTATGCCTATTCTGTTTTTAAAGCGCCTTCTAATTGCAGTGTTTGTGCTTGAGGGTGAAAAAAGAAGCTTGACCACCATTAACCTCTCCGTGCTACAATTTAGTCTAGGCATTAAGGCTCATTCTTGCAAATGTGTGTGTTCTTCACTTCCTGTAATTAAATAGAGCTTTTCACATGTGATCTGTAAATGCAGAGAGGTCAGAACGAGCACCTTTAGTTGAATCTAAAATAACGGCACAATTACCGAATCATGTTTTCCTTCAGAGCTAATTGTCATGATTTGAAGGGTCAGCGTTTTAGCCGATGGTTCAAGGGTAGGACGGCATTGTTTTCATTTTTCCGGCCTTGACAAGCAAGTAATAAAATGACACATTCGCAACGAGCCTTTTAATGTTTTAGCATGTATGTTTAAAAGAGAAGCTCCTATTTTTCGCTTCTTAAGTGTAGACTAGCTTGTGCCTAAGAAATCCTCAGAGAAGATTAAATTTCCAAGCAAGTCATCAATAAGATAATTGGGAACATTAAAGGTTAAAAGGCACGATCGGAACATTCTGTGCTATCATAAGTTAAAATAAATGTAGTTTTTCCAGAACTTTCACTAATTTCCCGTCATGGTTCAGGTTCTTGTTTAAGACAAGAAAAATAACGTGAATCTATCCACTACGTTAGGGCTGTGTTCAATTTCTACACGTTCTGATCACAGTTACGATTTGCAGTATGGGAAAACAAACGGAGAGGTTCTTCCTTCTATTTTACCAAAATGTATTTATTACATTGGATCATTATTTAAAACATCTAGCAAAAACATCCGATGCATCTATAATCAGAATTCCTACAGACGACAGACAATAATAAATTTAAGATTGCGTATTGTAGGCTGCCGTGATCCCATTATTATAAAATAAAATGTCACGATTATGATAAATAATATGCAGTGTAGCCCTATCTGGTATTGCCTTGATATCAGACATGTGCAGCAAAACATGTCTGTTTTTTGACCTAGACACATCATGAACAATAGCCACTGTATCCATTTAGGAGCTCTTCACAACCACATTGTCCCTCTCCATCGTTTTGCTTCTAACAGCTAAAGATCGCACCAGCAGAATTTCCATTTAAAAATGCTTCTAAATGGTTTTCGAGAATCAGTCGACTGGACGCATTATGTTTTTGGATGGTCCCCCTCCAGTTGAGATTAGCTTAATTAGCTGTGAAGAGCACTGACTCGTGAGACCACGCGTGTTTGGTGCAGATAATTGCAGGCCTAGTGTGGTGCACCCTGGCACTCAGCTTGTGACTGCAGGTGGGTTGGCACTATCGAAGTGCACATCTGGGCCCTGCGGGGGTTCAAAACTTTCATTACACCCTCTTCAAAATGCCCTCCCAGTCCCCACACAGTGCTGCCAAATTTCACCGCTGAAAGGGCTTTGGTTGTATTTAGCAAGGGCATAATTATTTTTTCTTTGTTTCACTGTGATTTTCTGTTGAAAAGAGGCACAAAATGGAAGCCGGTACAGTGGCGTTTTTTATTCCGGCAGTGCCTGTATGTACATGCAAATGCGAATGTTTGGCTTTTCTTATTCCTTTGTAGGCAATTTGAGCCACTGTCTTATCTGTTATTTGTTCATCTACGTAATCATATTCTGAACTCATTTTCTTCTTACAAAACTGTTTACAATGAATTATCTTGTCGTGGCAAACAGAGGCAGTAACCTTTGCTGTCAGGAAACAGTTACCCTCTTAAGGAAGCATGTGTCTCCATAGTAAATGTCCTGGCTTACAGGACTACTGTACCGGTGATCGCGAAAGAGACAGAGAGTGAGAGTGTAAGAACTAGAGGACATAAAGCCTCATCAGTGAGAGATGCTCATGAGACACAGAGGGGTCTGAAAGAGTATTTCTTGTTGATTAGCTCGAATCCGCTGCACCACAAATGGACTGACATGAGAGCGGAAAGCCGTCTGTACTGCGGCAGCAACAGGAAGAGAAGAGAAGAGAGGCGCATAATTCATCATTAGGATATCAGAGTCCAGGTGCAGATTAGAAGTGATCCAGCCAGCAGCCAGGCAAAGCAGGGCACTCAAGGAGGAAAATCTTATCCCACAGCCAATTCCCAGAGCATGGCTGCCCTTAATTGAAATAATTTTGCCCCAAGAGTTGTTTAATCTTCAGAAATCGCGCACACAGGAGGGTATAAATTGAAGAAAGCAGACGTCTGATCGCATCGCCATCCTTGTCCACTCTCCATCAAGCAACCCGCCCTTCTCCTTCTCCTCTCCCTTTCCCCTGCTCACACACTCTGAATCTCTTCCCTTACTAAACCCCGGCATCTTAAAGCTCACGCCAGCGCGGGCCACGAAGCCGGAGCCGCATGCTGGCGTGAGGCGCCTGCTGCTCGAGACGCAACAAATCATTTGTCTGTTATTAACCCTGAGCCTGTAATTATGCAGATTGCCATAGATTTTCCCTGGGTGCCGGGAAGTGAGATCCAGGGGTTGCTCTCAGCGTGGCAGGCGGACGAGAGAACGGCCGTGCATTACTGAACTTGCCACATTCATCATGTTGACTGATGGCACGCGGAGCTGGTCCCCGGGTCCCGGTGGTTAATGTAGTGGGTAATTAACTGTCATTTGCCTGGTAATAGGCCGATGATCAATGGTTTGTGAGGAAACAAATTCTAATTCGGCAGCTGATGAATGCACGCCGAGGCCAGAGCAATTGAAGTGGCGGGGGTGGCAGAGGGGAAGGGGAGGAAGGAAAAAGAGGGAGCCGCTGTCAGAATTTCAAATGGCTCTGGAGGTGGCGGTGTTATTCTCTTTAAAGAAAAAAGAAAAGAAAAAAAGTAATGATTGGCCCTGAAAGAATGTATGCTTAATTTGTTGTCCTTGATGTTTAGAGAATACTCAAATGGTAGAATAGAGTATTGGGGGGAAAAAAGCATAGGACAAACTCATAAAGGTGCTTTGAGCCTTCTTGCTTTTCCTTCAGTTTGTTTCCGCATATGATAATAATAAAATGTTCTCATTCGAGTGTGACAGCCAGTAAATTATATGAATTGTACAACTTGGTGAGCATGTTGAGGTGACATCGCTTGCGCTTTTTCCAACAGACCGTTGTCTAATCATCACAGGCGAGCTGAGTGCCTGGGTTTCGCTCCTGCACCCACTGGGCTAAAGCCTTGTGGAATAATTTAATTGGTATCTGTTTTTCTCTCATCAAATAGATACCGTTCAGCCATGAAGTACTGCTGTGCACCTTTTCTCTCCCGTAAGGTGCTGCCGAAATCGACGGCGCCATGAATGCTAATTCTAATTCTAATAAGTGTTGCCTCTTTCAGCCTTTTTAAACATATTTGCTGTTTCGTCAAGCTTGGAGTGGAAGCGAAAGTGATTTCCTATGTAACAAGCTTCCCACCAGGCTCCTGACCAGACGTAAAAGTAAACCGTGCCTCAAGCTAATCCACCAAGCCGAAAAACCAAGAGCGCGTTTGTGTACCTTATCACCCAGTGTCGTTCTGAGCACATCAAGGTTTATACGCCGCTCCTTTTAGAGACCACATTTTTAGAACATGTGCCCTTTGAATTCATTACTAGCCAAGCACACTTAATTTGCTGCCTCCCCAGAGAACCATTAGCGTCTATGGCATCAAACTGACGGAGCAAGGAAAGACAAGTGGCAGGTAGAGCTTCATCCATCGCCTGCTCCCTCCTTCCTCTCCTGCATGGTGCGGACTCGGGTCTTTCTCAGGAGACATCGGGATTTGGCGCACCGTCACGATCTGTAATAACTCTAAGTGCATAGTAGAGTGTTCGGCATGTGACGTGACGGATGTATTTCATTTTGATCATCTTACCTGTGTTTCTACTAAACCACTGACCATATTCAGAACATTATAAGTAAAAAAAATAAATAGAAATAGGCATATTATACCACGATATTAATATGAATGGCTTCTCTCAAGTGTAGCCAACATAGAATCTGTAGTAACTAATGTCTTAAATTTTAATGCCTTATAGAACAAAGATGAAAAGAAGAGTTTCTATTAGGACACGTGCCTCCTCCTTTATTCATAAGCTTTCTGAAACTCAAGTTGTCAGGCTGAGGAACAAGAGACGAACCAAATTCAAAAGTGCTTTTTGCTTGAAAACAAGTCGAGAAATATATTCCCAAAATACCTGCGCTCATTTCCCCCCTCATTGTTCCTCGAACATCTAAGGAAGGGAACATCTTTTTTTGGACATTCATCGCTTATGCGATCAAATCCCTGCATTTCCTTTGTACACTTTTTCAGTGTGTGCTCTTATGGGACACAGGTGCGTTTGCCGTGTGTAAGCAGAATATTAAATAAAGTTTGATCTCAATAAGACTCCTGGAAGATTAAACTAAAACATGCCACAACTATTTATAATTACGTGCCAAGCTGGTGTTTCACAAAATCGCTCAAAAAACAATATGAACACGATATTGAGAGCAAATACATGAACGTGCATGAAGTTTGTGTAAATAAAATCTCGATTCCACAATTCAAGAAAATGAGAAATATCTAATATTAAAGCAAAAAAGGAAAATCCTTATTAATAGTTGCAAACCAAGACTGTCAGGAGAGGTCGGATTCCAAAAGCAGGCTTACTGAAAGATCCCAAAAGACAGAACGCAAATGTCACATGACCATCCAGACTAAGAAAGAGTCTTTATAGCACTAAGTCAAATCAAAATGCCATTAGAATCAAAACCAGCCAAGAGCAAGACTTCTTGAAATTGTCTGAAATTGTCAGGAATATGTTATGTGGCCTTTAAGATGACTTCTGAAGAATCCTTCAATTCTGGAATTTCCTTCGGGATCAATAAAGTACCCACTGTATCTATCTGTTTTAGATTAAGTCGTTTAAAAAAATCATTTGAGAAAAGATGGAACTGTTCCCAGTAACTACATTTTAGGGAATATATTACTGCAGGAAAATTCTTTTATAAAAAAAAAAAAAAAAGCAAATGCTTACATATTAGAAACATAATACCTGCATTTTGGTCATGTTTGTTAACAGGTGCTTATTTAATTATTTGTATTATTTATTGACTATGAATTGGCTTATTTATTACAGAGAAATGAATTAACTCATGTGAAAGAGGTAATCGTATGTAGACCCTAAATCAAGCTGGCACGAATAAACCTTGAGTAAAGTATCAACTTGCTGTTTAATTGGTCATTTATCAGTTTTATAATCTTCTGTCTTTTTATTTTGGTGTTATGACTAGCGATACTTTTGCTCTGTGTGTATGTGAAATCCGCTAGCAGTCAGGGCAGCAGTGTTCGGAGTAAGCAGTTGTGTTCCAGTTCCTGCAGGGCGTTCAGGATCCAGACGTTTCTTTGGCCTTTCTCTGACCATCTGATCTTTATGACAAGTTTTCTACACAAAATGGCAGTAAATACAGGACTATAATGGACATGGCACTCTGTCGTAGCTTTTTTATTTATTTATTTATTTTTCTTTACTGTCACAGTGTTGGTGGGTGTAGGAGTCCCAGCGAGTGTGTTGTCTAATGGCCTGTTAGCAGTTTGGCCCAGGGATTGTGCTGTAGCAAGTTTTCTGAGGGATATCACCTGTGCACTTGTGTAAAGCACATTATACTAGGATTATTTGTTGAAATGCACTACTGGTTTGGACAGTCCCAAAGCATACAGCACAAATTCAAAAGGTTCAGATGAAGATATTTTATCGGAAAAGCACACATGTATAAAATTATTGGCATTCTTCAGAAAAGTGGGCAAAATTAGTAACAATTTAAATAGTACACTCATATTTTGTCTATGAGAATTTCAGTATGGTGTATTGTATGCCTGTATGGTCTTTACACTAGTCTTTATTTATTTTCAGCGGTACTGAAACTCTTATTCTTTGGATGCATACAATCCTTTGGATCTCATACAGTCTTTAACCTTGCATGTGCTGTTTTTACACTCAGTCATCAGCGCCACAGTCCATGTTGTCCTGTGTTGTTAAAACTGTTAAAGCCGCCCAGCTGTTGATTTTCCCCCAGTCACAGACTTTTGGGGTGAGGCTTAGAGACAGCAGACAGATAAAAGCAGGTTTATTCCTCACTTAGGGGGACAAGCAAAGCTTTTTGTATTTGGAAAGCCCACAGCTCTGCACCCACTCACTCAAATGAAAATAGCGTGACAAGTCCATTTAAAGGCACAGGCCACTTTAAATTTGCAAGAGATGGGAAGTCGAAGGAGACAGATCGTGTGAGTGGGGCAAAAAAAAATCCAATGCCATTTTGATTTGACCCGACAACAAGAAAAAGCTGTAGGCGTCACTTTTTCATACGGGGATCGCCTGTCATTCATCAGGTGAATGTTTTTCCTGCCTTTCCCTACACAAAGCAGGGTGTAATCATAACGTGTTGTGGGGACAAACACGCATATGTCCGATTCCTATTTTAATTTTGCATAATCATATGAAAGTACATCTCCTGGCTTACATGGCTGTTTAATGATACATTTTATCGCCCCATAAATCCAAGGCGCAGAATTTACATTCATATTTAGAGGTTTTAGATCCAAGGCTTCTTACAAGGACAGATGTATCATTCCATCTTTTTCATATTAAGCCCTTCTGGCATTTGGAGAGAAATGAGTAGGATGCAAGAGATAACACAAATGTAGCTATATTTAGACAGCTCAAAAGGAGAGACGTACTTGTTTTAATCATTTCACCACTGAACTAACAGCTGAAGCCTCCGTCTGCTCTACCTTAACCAGCCTGACGTCTACAGACCATGTCCTCTTTTGTCCCATGGTGTGTCGAGGGTATCCCTTAATTCTGTAGGTATTCATAAGAGTGCAGTCTAATCTGCTGTGTTCTTTGCCTGTGGGGAACATGCTTTTTTTTCCCCCGAAGGTTAATAAACAACCCTGCATATCGCAGACCTGGAGATCATTTATCAGATTGCGATCTCTTACAGGCTTTGAGAGTGGCATGCAGTTTTATCATTTTAACAACGATGGCTAAAAGTGCCTGGAGAAGCCTGCCTAATAGGTTATTTTGTTATATGATTTTGTTATCAGATCGCTCTCTCTCTCTCTCTTTCTCTTTTTCTTTCCCCTTTTTACTCTGACTAGGTTGCAGCACAGTCACAGCTATGAATCTCTAATGAATCCTCTCTCTCTCTCTCTCTCTCTCTCTCTATCTCTCTGTTCTGAGGACACCCTCTCAAATAATAAGATCTTCCCTGGGCCAAGTCCCTGCTCGGCCTCTGTGGTGCTAACCTTGTCGAGTCCGTGTCAGCAGCACTAGTCATTGCCATGATATTTCCAGTGCACTTGAACTGTCGCTTTTGCCTTTAGGGCACCTTCGAAGCCATTATTATTATGATTGTTTAACCCATCACACTGAAACGTAATGAGGAGCTGTGGGGAGAAGAGGCAAACCAAAGAAGCAACCCTGTGCAATCTATTGCATTGTGTTATTGAGCCTTGGTTATCTAGTGATGGTCTTTCAAAATACTCGATTCTTCCTGTGTTTTGGCAGGTTGTTCGGCGTGACGGGGAACTGTGCAGCCTGCAGCAAGCTCATCCCAGCCTTCGAGATGGTCATGAGAGCCAAGGAGAATGTCTATCATCTGGACTGCTTTGCCTGCCAACTCTGTAACCAGAGGTGAGCGCGGACTATCTGCGGCCTGTCTGTCTCTACCCATCCTCTCAAGCTTTGATCTGGTGCACCGTGTTTGCTGATATTTTTCATCAAGCGCCGAAGCACGTGTTCAGGAAAAGCTGCAAGGAGTAAAGACTCACTTAGATATACATGACGTCTATCAGTTATATTTTTACATCCTAATCATTAGTGAGGATTTTTTTCTCCCATCACAAACACAGATCACACCAATACGCCACAATCCAACTGCCGTAATCAGTCCAATGGACAGGTAGAAGGCGTCTAGCAGAACTGTAACAATTTAACAAAAACATCAGTGCAATAAAACTGTATTAGCAATAAATGTTCCACACATACTCAAATATCCCAATATCTTTGAATGTACCGTCAATTAGTTTCTCTTTCACACAGTCACAGCTCACTAATCCACCAGTCAACTGTTGAGGATCCAAACTAGCCATGCCTTGCAGAAATGTATTTGCCGATTTTTGAAGGTTCTTTGCAACCTCTTGCTCTCCCAAATTACTTACTCAGAAAAAGACTCTCACTGATAACCGTGAGAGAAGCATCATGGAAATGTGCTTTTTTTTTCTCCTTCTGGCAATTGATCAGCCGCTAATGTTCAACTCTCATCCACAATTAAGAGGTCAGTGATGTATTGACAGCAAATTCGGAGCATCACACACACACACACACTCTTCAAAACTGCTATTTCAGTATGTGTGACAGCCGAGCATAATTTAAGAGTAGAATTTTTAAATAGTTCTGAGAAAAAGAAAAGTTCATGATCTCCAGCTCTAATTTACTCCCATGTCCCAAAAACATAGCAGTATGTGGCTTAGTATTAGGGACGGAACTATGTGAAAGAGCG
>JAQMYK010000004.1:9627042-9642014 GCA_030014345.1 Clarias buthupogon
CCCCCCCCCCCCCCCCCCCCCCCCCCCCCCCCCCCCCCCCCCCCCCCCCCCCCCCCCCCCCCCCCCCCCCCCCGAAGGAAGGAAGGAAGTAAAGTGGAGAAGGAGAAACAAACAAAATGAAGAAGGGACATGAGAAAGGAAACAAAAATAAATAAATGGGAAGAAAAAAGTAGTAGAAATGAGCAAATTAGGAAGGAGGAAACAAAAATTGGGGTAAAAACAGAAAATGAATTGAAAAAAGAGAAACCAAGAAGTAAGGAAGGAAGGAAGGAAACAACACAAGATGGAAGTAAATTAAATAGGTAGGAGGAAATAAATGAAATTGGAAAATGTCGGTAGATGAAGGAATTAAACAAGGAAAAGAAAGGAATACAATTTTAAAAAAGTAGGAAGACTAAGAGTAAATGAAAAGTAAATAAAGGAAGGTAAAAAGTTTTTAAAAAATAAAACTCAGGAACCAAAAAGTACATTAAAAGAGTAAATGGAAGAAACATACGAAGGAGGAAAAAGGAAGTAAACATAGGAAATAGAGCTGCTGTCAGCTTAAATTCATACATGTCCAAAAAGTAAAGGTTCACCGAGACAGCAGTTGAAGCCTGTGAGAAAGTGTTATTGGGGGCTTCACACACAAAGCTGAGGTTTTAATGCTGGCGGTTGGAACATGTGGAGATCTGTAATGACTGCAAGAACTGCAAGATGGAGGGCAGCACAAGGGCATTTATTACTGCTACCTCTGATGGGCTGCCTGCAATATCCTCGTCATAATTGGCGCTCAGATGTCACCAGCACTGTTGACATTTCACCAAGCAGAAACAATTTGGAGCTGTGAAGCAGGGCGGTGACGGGACAAAAAGGCAGCAGAAAACACGGGCTTTAAATAAACACAGAAGGTTCCTGTTAGCACGAGAAACGAGATAGAGAGGGATGGAGGTACGAGGAGGAGGAGGAGGAGGAGGAGGAGGAGGAGAGGGTCCCGGGTGTCAAACAAGATGGACACTAATGGATTCCTGGGAAGAATGTGTCATTTAAACAGGACGTTTTTATTGGCGCCAACGACACCATTACATTAAGCACACCTCTGCTTTGTGTTAATCACCATGTCAACAAGCACGATTAATGGATATTACTTGTTGATACTTGATCCTGCCTAATGGCTGCGGCTGCCGGCTGACACTGTCACCTGTGACTAATACAATCTTTTACAAACTTTCACGGGGAAAGAGTTTGCGATTAGAAGCGGTTTATGCAGGGCTGTCTATGCTGCTTGTTAGGTTGCTAGATAGATGGAAAGGTTAACGTATCTCTGTTCAATTGATCTTTTTATTCCCTAAAACAATGCAGTGTGGTCAGCAGAGCACGTTTAAGAGCTCTTGATTGGAGGCAAATGGGCTCGCAGGGGGATTGAAGCCTGCTGAGTTTGTTTGCGCTCCTGTTCCAGCCTCAAGCTGAGAAGTGAACTAGTCTTTTAATCTTCTAGCTAAAATGGTGATGGGGGAGTTTCAGGTACACACACATACTGCGAGGAAGAAGGAGGGGAAGCACACTGGTAAACAGAATTGCGCACTTGTAGTCTGACCTTGTCGAACTCGCTGTGAGCAAGATAAGCAGCCCTTAGGACAACCCAGCACACAGAGGAACTCTCTCTCTCTCTCTCTTTCGCTTTTTTTATCTTTCCCACCGTATTTCTCTTCCTCTTCACTCTCTCCATTTCTGTTTCTCTGCCTCCCTATGTATCACATATCATTACCCTTCTCGCACACTTTCTCTCTCCTCGCCAACATAATCTCCTCTCTAAAAGGTCAAGTGAGACAGTGGCCCATTGGGCAGAGTGAGTGCAGGCCAGGCTGTGATTTATTCATGTTGCAGGTGGAGAAGCGGCTACACGCTACCGATACACTCCAGAGATACACACTGTAAACACAGCACCTTCCCTCAGGTTGGGCTTCAGAGTTAGGGGTCAGGTTAGTGTTCATTGCCTCAAATTCCCTCCTCTCAGTCCCAGAGCCAGTATTGGTCCAGAGAACATTTTCAAGTGTTTGAGAGCTGTACTATTGGGTTTCAGTTTGAGGAGTTTATTAACTTTACTGTTATGAGCTTTACAAGCTATTTGTCTGTCAAGTTAAATGTTTCAGCAACAATACCCAGCACTAATACAGTATACTATTAAGACCAGTGTGTTATATTGCTTTAAATAATGCCACACATAGCACTTGTTCCACTTTCCAGGGTTAACCTTTTCCTCCATGCCACATCCTACTTTACCTCCTAGGACTCCCAGACATAATCCAGGAAAAACATACTTGTACACTGTTACTACTGTATGCTTTACATGAGCAGCCAAGGAGCCTGTCAAGAACCTCTGTTTTCTGACAAAATAATAACAACTGTGAAAGCTTTTACATCCTGCACTTCAAGCTTTGAGAACATATTTTACCAACCGATGTCACATGAATCAGTGTCAATACAAAACTGGTTCCTTATAGGTTTCTTAGTTAGTTAGAACACAGCACTTTTGACCTACCTCTAGAATCTAACACAGCTGATCCTTTATACAGTATTAATTGGTTCTTCTTGGAATCCTTTGTGTACGGGCTAACCCTAGGTTGTAACTTTCTTCTCACAAGATTTAAGGGTTTCCCCAGACAAATAAATCTGAGAATGCCAAATGGAAACCACCTACGACTATCTCATATTGAATAAACCCATTTCTCTTTGTCTTTTTCAGGTTTTGCGTGGGGGACAAATTCTTCCTAAAGAACAACATGATCCTGTGCCAGACAGACTACGAAGAGGGGCTGATGAAGGAAGGCTATGCCCCGCAGGTCCGCTGACCTCTACATGACACTTTTGCTCGTGGGGAGAGAGCTAGGAGAGGACCTGAAAGGGGACATGCAGTCAGATACCAAAAGCACTACCATCCTCTCCAGTCCTTATCCTTGATAATGTACATAAGAAACGCCCACTATGGGGCACTGCTGTACAGAATAGCCATAGAGACTTGTTGTGAGTGGGGGAAGGGGGTTTCGCAGATTCCCCTGAGCAAAGTGGCACTGGTCTTGGATATTGCTGTGGCTCTTTTAAAATGACCCTTCTTCTCCCCTAACCCTAAGACCCACGGCCTCATGGAGACAATCCACCCCAAGGTCTGACAACTCGCACACCTAAACATAAATCAAACCCTGCGAAAAAAAATTAATTAATTAAATAATGCAAGCATACTTTTAGACCCCTCTCCACTGACCCCCATTTCACTCTCAGGCTAAGGACCATAATGAAAAAAGGGAAAACAATCATTGAATGATGAAAAAGTATAAATGTAGTCCTGTCAGCTGGGAGCGAGGGAGCCATGTCAATATAAGATCTCAGGTTGAGGGGGTTTCCTTATTTCTATTACTTTGCTTCTCTTTTCATTTATGAGAAAAAGCCGTGTCCAGCTGAGCACAACTCAGCGCTTTCTCTTGCCTCTTTCCTATCGGTTCAGCAGATCTGCCGGAACTTTACACTGACGCAACTTTATTACTACGATTATTCATGTTCTGCTTGCTTTGTATGTAAAAACAGCCTCCAGAGATCAATGTATGGACACTGTAGGGATATGGCACACAAGTCAGTTTGTTATGTGGGGTGGGGGGGTGGGGGGTGGGGGATGGTGTCTGATTTACTTCTTTTATATAATGTATTTATTTGAAAACTTTTTTTTTCTTTCTTTTTTTCTTTTGGTGTTGTTGCGCATCATACTGAGGCTTTGTCCTTGACATGTTTATACTTGACTTGGATCACTGTCCAGTTTGCTGAGCCTTTCGTCCAGACATCAAGTCTGGCTTCATTACCGCACATTGACAAACAATTGGAGTCACATAGTCAGGTCACATAAACCAGAGACGTGTAACCTCCGATTTACTGGCTTTGACAAGTTTGTCGATGTGCATGTTAACGCTACTGTACCACGTTTAAACAGCATCCAACTGATACTTCAGTTACTTTATGAACATGTGGGCAAAGCCTCAAGAAAAGACACACTGATTTGTATATGGTGGTTGTAAATATTTAAAAAAAAAAATTAAAAGTATTCCTTTTGGCTTGCTAATAAATAATTTTTCTTTTAAGTGACACTCAGCATGAGATGTTTATTTTTAGGACACATGTACATACTGTATTGTAATCATTTTAAGCACAAATGTAATACAGTTTTATTGTGTTAACATTGCGTGCCAGGTGTATTTTTTTTTTCTTCCCACATTCTCAACACTCTAATCTAATCCTTGTAAAGCGAGCACTGATTTCGCCCATTTACTCCATTCATTTCCACCTTCCGAGTGTTTACTGAAGCAATTTAGGCTACGTGCCTCACTGAAGGGCACAAGTGTTGATGCAAAGAATCCATGGAAGCCCTCTCCACTCACCACTCTATTAGCCTAGCCACCAGACCATGCTATGCTCTCTGCTCCATGATTGATAGTAAGTGCAATCATTTTTGTCAGCCATTTTGTTGTCATCACAACTCAAAAATTGCCACCCTCTTTTCTGCCTCTACTGAAAAGCCGGGAGTATAAGAGAATCTGTCAGCGCCAGAGTGCATTTAGGAGGATCAGCTGAGTAGAGGAGTATAGATAATCACCTTCTGTTGAAATGTTGGGGCTTTTATGCATTGTAACAGCTATCAGCCGAGTTCATGCCATACTTACAGAACGCTCTGCAGGTCATGACCGAGACCAACACTGGAACCATTTAAAGCCTGTTGTAGTTTGGCTTATAAGTGAAGTCAGAGCCATGCTCGACAATCCGGCTTACTGTACAAGTAAAACAGTGAGATTAAAGTCCTTTCTCTAATTAGGGAGGCAGTTTAAAGTAGCCTGTAAAGTTTGACAATAGGCGCACACTCATCTCATTATAGCCCATAATAAGGAGACCAATTAAACTAATTGAATTGCTTTAGCTTGAAACACAGAGGGAGAAAGTGTCTTTGATTAGACTCAAGCTGTTAAATCTCTCAATGGAGAGAGCGCGAGAAAGAGAGATTGGTCTGAAGCTACGCTAAGCCTTGAAGAACTTGTGGGAGAGAAAAATACTTTGGAAATGTACAACATAATGAGCAAATATATCGACAAATTATACACTGTTAAACTGCACGTTTTGGGGATAGAGTTAAGACACTCATTTATGTAGGCTGTGATTGAACTGGGTAATTTAACTGTATATAATAATAATAATAATAATCTTATAAGCTTGACAAGAAACGACAGCATCATTTCCCATGCAGGTCGTCTGTATTACATTCAGCATATACAGCACATATTGCTGGTTGCCACAATTTCCCAGACCTTTAACTCGACTCAACATTTTCTTAAATTATCAGGAGAACTTTTGTAAAAAAAAAAAAACAGATCATGCTCACCTGATATAAACCTTTGTGTTTATTGTTTTGGAATAAAGGCTGTAATATAAGAAAAATGTGTTTTATCAGTTGTAAAAGAAACTGTGAGGGTGACATGGTGGCACGGCAGGTGGCATTGCCGCCTCACAGCTTTTGGTTCGACAGTTCGAGCTTTGGTTACTCGCTGTGCAGTGTTTTATGTGTTCTCCCCATGTCTGCATGATGGTAACTTCAGGATTTCTTGGTTTCTGTCCTGTTCTAGTCTTAAAATAAAAAATGAAAATATGAAAAATATGTACATTGGCTACAATGCATTTCCCCAAGGTGATGAGAAGTGTCTGTATTCAGCCTTGTGAGAGACAGAGTACCATCCAGGTTGTATTCTGCTTTGAACCTAGTGCTCCTGATATCCACTCCACCCTAATCAGAATTTTGAAGCTGGAATTGAATTGAATAGGGATGAACGAAGCAGATTTTTTGTTAAAGCACGTTCCTCCCTGACTTGCATCGGGAACATCTTGACTACTGAGTGTATTCTGAGGCACATGATGCGGAGCAAATATAATATTCAAACTCATTCATGAAAATAGAGTTTAATTGAACCTACAGTATTGTGTGCATCATTATTGTCATGATATCGTGTGTATATATATATATATTCGTACAAATCATAGAAGCAGGAAAAAGAAACATTTAACATTAAGGTTAAGAAGAGCTATATGTAATTGCGATTACGGTGATTTGACTGTCAGTTCATCACTTATTACAGTGTAGTGAATGTTTTCCTCTGATATTATTACTACAAATTATATTACTTTTTTTTTTAATTACTTTTGACTCTGACATAGCAGAACCCGTGAGTGTCAAGGATCTGTCACATCAAAATGAGGAAAAAAATTATAATCTGCATGTTAATGTACACTTATTGGAACAGTGTCATGTCGCCTTATGAACAGTAGCAGCGGTACAATTCGTGATTACGTGTTGCCTACAGAAGCGACTTCTATAATCCAAACTTTGGTGTTTCATGTTGTCACATCCTAATTTTCTTACATCATGTCGATCTCAGCCTTTCTAACTCCACAGTTGCACGGTTTCTTTGAATCATCCGAGGTTATGAGACATAAAGCTGCTATTACTGTATTTGGAAAGAAAGTTCCAGTGCTCCCTGGTGCATTCCTCGTCTGCCTTCCAAACGTCTCACCTTATAACTTTTCCATCTCTGTGAACAAAGACATGTTTCATCACTTCTTTTTATTCTCTCAGAGACTTGCACTGATGAACAGCCAATGCGCCGAGTACAGGCGGAGAGGCGGCGTGTACGGCGTCTTATTTAACCATGCTGTTGTTATTGTATCAGACCTTTTGCTACTCGCCTGGGCATTTGTTAAAGATCAGCAAGATAAAAATAGAAAAGAAAGATTAAAGATGGAAAAAAAACAGAAAAAAAAAAAACACGACTCATCCCCCCACAGCAACAAATAGTCGATGAAGCACAGAGAAAGATGTGGAGGGGGGAGGGGGGGGAATCATGTAAGTTTCTTCCAGAAAATCATTAGGAACATTTAGAAAGTGCATTAACTTCCAGGCCATGTATCGTTAGCGGCCTCATCCCCATGCTGTCTCTGACCCCAGAGTGTGTGCATCAGGCCGCGCATCCGATAGCCCGACTCTCCTCGTTTGGCAAACGGCTCCAGGGGTGAAAATAATGATCTACATAGACATGCCAATGCTATCTGGACCAGATAACGCTGCTTTAATGACTCCTTATCCTTCAGCCCCTTTTGTAGAGATGGTGCCCTGGCAAATGTATTCCCACTGTTGGGTCATTATCTCTTTATTGCAGCGATAATAGAATTGGGTATTTTGGGTCAGATTTGTGTGGGAAAAGAAGATCCATTTGTGAGCCCCCGGTAACAGTGGTGCGGTGGTGAGCGTTATCGTGGATTCAGGGATCACTGATTGGCAATAAACATGCTTAAAACGGCTAATGATCGCGAGTGAATGATATTCCGAATGCGGTTTCTTTGAGATCGTGCCAATCGTTAGAAGTAGAGCAGAAATGTAAATCTTTCTGAATCAAGGAGTGCTGCCTACGTTCAGAGTCTGCCTTTTTTATGGTTGACAGATGAGATCAAATCTGGCTCTCTTTTTTTTTTTAGCTCAAGGAATTATCATCTTAAACTCGGATAAACCCAGCACATGGCATGAGACCAAAGCCTTTGAGTAATTTGGCAGCGATCAAATCGATCGAGATGATTGTCGTGACACTCGTGCACCTGACCTCACACATGCACGTGCACGATGTCTTCATCCATATATATATATATAGAAAAAAAAATTCAAATCAGTATTAACTCTGCAGATTGACATAAGTGGCTCGTACGATAAACTGGAAGTCAGGAAAAAGGAGAGTTATTTCACCTAGAACGCACTCAAATGCCACTAGCAATTTCTTCCATAAGCCTACGTCTACTGATGTGTCATTTAAAGAATGTACAATGTGTTATCTGCGCCGAATGATCTACAAAGGCTGCCTGCCATTATCAGCAATGTGCTCCGGATAGCATAGCACGGGGCAAATGACTCAGGGAGATGGGATGTGCGAGATTCAGAGGCCATACGCTTCTCTGAAGTTTTCCCTTTGATGTGGCACACTAACCTATACCAGATGCACCAGGCATAGGCCACTAAGAAGTACTCATGCTGTATCAGTGGTTACATATTCACATACTCTCTCTCTCTCACACACACACACACACAAACAAAATGCACCTGCAAAATAACACCCGACATCTTGCTACGTCTTCATCTTATATATTTTCTGGATTCGGCTTTGCGGAACTGCACAGCTGTTTTAATTAGTCTACTCTTGCAACTCATCTCCCCAGTAGTACGTGGCTGTTTTTAGGTGCCTTGGTGAACACACTTATTGCCACTTTCACAGCTAGAAACCCATCATTCCTTAGAGCAGGCATGTTTGTTTATTGCACACCATTTCCATTTAGTCTAATCTTGAATTGGAGAGATGATTGTATTCAGCAGGGCTGCGGAAACCACATTACTGCCAACTGTAACCTTCACGGAATCCTTCAAAGACGAGATACAAGGCAATTTTCTGTTTTTTTTTTTTTTTTTGGCGAAGACGAACACAAAGTTACTTCTCGCCCTCACTCAGCTCAGAAACCGGCACTGTCCTCAGAGGGCTATTGGAAGATGATGGGCTCGTTATCTCAGTCACAAACGCTGAAAAGTGGTGATGAACGAGATGGGCAGTGTGTGTATCTGCTCGGTATTAGCACATACCACCGCCTATTGTCTACCTATGGCCTTGAGAGTGAGCTCGAAGCTGTAGCAGTATGTCAGGCTGTATCCTCCAGCGGATAAGAGCTTTATGTCAGGTGGATAATTGGACTCCTGGCTTTTATGGTCTTATTTGCTGGGGTAGGGTGGGAGGATGGGGGGGGAGTGGAGGGCGGGGGGTTCTTATGTATACAACAACAGCTGAAGGTTATGTTTGTGCCTGAGCATCTGTAGGAACAAACCAACAGTTTCTCCATCACAAAGTTGAGTAGACTTGCCGAGCATGATCCAAACATCAAAAAGCCCTGACCCCTCTCTGACCCTCACCTTTCGCTCGTGGGCTTGGATGTGCCTGCCGTTGGTGTGTTAGCTGAAATTCTTCCAAACCGAGTGCTGAGCATAATCATAAGAGGTCCTAATGGCCACTCAGGAGACCCAGAGCCGATAGATGCTGCCAGTCAGCGGTATCCTTTTCCGAAACAAAGATCGGCACAATTACCACCTGCCATCACACTTCACGCGCATCACAGCAGGCCTCATCGCATCCCAGCGAAAAAGACTTCTCAAAGCCAGCATTCCTACTCAATAACTATGAAGGAAGTTGCTGTCTGTTCTGGGTTTCCTGTTTGTTTTCTACTTTCTTTGTCAGTTAGCTATGTTTACATTAGTAAAGGTGAAGAAAGATATTCATTTTCCGCCTCGACTTGTGACCCGCGACTCCTTGGGAAAGCTCGCCCACACGCATGCTGTGCATTGTGGATACAAACAGCTGCAGGTCAGATATGTGGGATGGATTATGTGTGTATGTGCGTGCTTGTTTGTGTTTGTGTGTGTGTCTTTGTCTTTGCGTATGTCTTGCTTAACCTCCAAGCAAGTGCTGAAAAAATGAGTGAGTGTTTCTTAGGTGCTTGTATAAGAGGAGTCTAATATTAAACAATAAAAGGTTTTTCATATGAATAAATTATGGAGACGTTCTCAGGCAGCGTGAATAAATCAGCACTTTGACTTATTGATTATGCAAGCGTTCTATGAACGGTGTGTTCATAATGCATCGTAAACTCGTTTAAAATGTGTTATACTGTATATACCTTACAATGCATGTCGTACACTTGTATATAATTGCTCATAATTTATTCTGTTTGCATGCATAACACTTTATAGGAAATGGGAATATGACTGCAAAATGTTAGTACACAACACTGTAAAGCTATTAGAATATGGTATGTAGTGAATCTGTAACTGTGCAAAGGCTCACAGACAAAACATGGCGTTGGTGCTAAAAGGTGTCTCACCTAGGTGAAAAAGTACATTTACAGATAAAATCATATACTGTAACACCATCTTTCATAATACTTAATGCTTCTTATCTCTGGATCCATGCTCAGTTTTTTTTTGTAAATATGCATACACATTTATATTGTTATCAGATTTAAAGACACACATTTACTAAAAACTATATATATATATATATATATTTTTTTTTTAATTCAAATCTTTCAATGATCTTAACAGTCATTCAGATGACACTTGGCCAATGTAGATTTCACATGAAAAGAAAAAAATCTGAAAAAGTGTGTTATTCTAAAATGCAAAATTGTTAAGATGTTGCATCATGAATTTGACATGGTTACGGACACTACAGATTTTTTTTCTTCTCTGGGAAAAAATCCCTAATTTTGCACGGAATTCTTTAATTTAAGCAAAATTTTTTTACAGGTCAGTAGCTTTCTAGGAGCTTACACCGATTTTAGTATCAATACTCATAAAGCAATATGTATTATTAGCATTTTAAATTATTTCTCATCTCTCCAAAACGCCTGAAGTCAGCAATTTGAAATTTTTAGGGAAGCAAGATTTGTGATTTTCATATTGCATAAACTTCAGAAGTAGTTTCTTTGCCACACACATTTTCTGTATTATATGTGTAACATAAAAATCCTGTGTTTTGGCGAAAGCTTTGCTACATTATGTTATGGAGAAACCAAAAAAGTACCAGAGAAACTTTGTCACAAATGTTCAAAATGTTAAATAAGCATCTGCTTAAAGAGAAAACTCACCATATTCACAATTATAATATTAATATTAGTAGATTATTAGTAATTTCACACTGGTTTCTGTGAACAATCTGTTATTCTAGAAAATATTAATGCGCTTGCTTTAACTCATTAAAGCAGGTGCATTAATGTGAAAATTATGAATGCTATAGCTGGAACTACAGTCAGAGCTGCTGTTACAAGAAACCCCTTTGATGTGAGAATCCAACGTCGCTATGGTATAAAATACTGTGTATAATGCACTGAATGCTACACAATGTGTCACAAATGCATTCGTATAAAATATTTTCTCATTCCTCATTGCTCAGTCCACATTCCGTTTATCACTGTGAATAAACCGATAATGAATCACCGGTGCAAATATAAAATATTCTAAGGAATATACAGTATAAGAAGACTGGAAGAAGGTTGTGGCTCACAAATTGTCCCTTTTCTTACAACTTCATTCATGTACCATGACATGATGAGATCCTTCTTAAACATTTAGAATCACTTTATATTGATGTTTCGTAAAATATTTGAAGTTAAAATTTGGGCTCAGCGAGAGCTAATTAGAGCTGTTTGGAACAAATGGCATGTACCAAATCAGCAGGCCACGACATTTATTACCCCTGCTAATTAAAAGAGAGGATGAACATCTGCTGGGCCTAATCCTCACCTACAATATGTCACGCGCGTGTGTGTGTGTGCGCGCGCGCATCTGCGTGTTTGTGTGCGTTTAGGGCTAAAGGTTATTCCGGACAATAAATAACTGGTATCCTGGCACCCGAACGGCACCCAATCAAAAAGGTCCTTCAGGGTCTATTTATTACAGCTGGCATTTAAGTTTCTCTCTCTCTCTCTCTTTCCCTCTTTCTCCACGGCGCTCCTCCCTAAACTTAATCAAGTGATGAGGTGGAAACAAGGCCCAGTAGATAAAAGTGTTGGAGATGGTAATGATGCCAAGTAATGATTTCCCCAGAGGAAATCTGATCTATTGCCACGGGGAAGAGATGGAGAAGAAAGACCTGAGGGAGAGAAAGAGAGAGGGAAACGAAGGGAGAGGAGAGGAGGGGGAATCCACATCAGCATTTCATAAGAGGCTCCTCAGCCATGAAAGTGAGCTAGAAAGGGAGGTGGAGGTTGTATTAGAAGGAGAACGGTTCTCATCACCCCTTGGGTGCCTCGTTTTCTCGTTCCCTCTTCGGCTGTTTTTGAGGGCGGGGGAGATATAAAGTGTTTGTGTACACTTGGGGGGCTGCAGGCAGAGGCGCTAGGTGAAATTAAACAGCTGAAAGGTATGATTTAACAATGCTCAAAACTCAATAAGTATAAGATAAGCAGCAAATTAGATGTGTCTGTGTCAGGGAGATGGGAGGGAGGTGAAAAAAAATTTCTCCCTCGATCGATTGCATCGTCAAAAATTAATCTCCTGCCCTGTACCCTGGACTCGCTGCCAAGGTTGGTGAGAAGTAAAGAAATAAGCACATGGAATATAAGTACGCTCTCTCTCTCTGTTTCTCTCTCTCTCTCTCGCTCTCATCTCATCTCCTTCATGCCAAGTTCCTATTCTAGTCTGCAACAATAATTTCCAACACTTTTACATGGTTTTGCTCAACACACAGCCTTGAACATGCAATATGTGGGTGATTCGGAGCGCCATTTTACCTAAAAAAAAAACATTAAATCTACAACAACAACAACAAAAAAAGCATTAACCATTGAAAAACCTTCAATCAAATTTTTTACAAGATTTACTTGCTGATCTTTTTTTTTTTTCTTACATGACAAACAGGGTTGAGCATTTTAGACTAGAATTAGCGCTTAGTAGCATCCATGCTAATGACATGAGGACGTTTAATATAGTCGAATTATTTTTATTTAATTTTCATTTTTTGGGGGGGGGAAACAGGGTCGCGCTTTCAGAGACCTCGTCAGTCAATATGACAGAAAATACAGTTTAAAAGAATGAGCAAGCCTACTTGTATTCTTGTGGTGATGCAACATGCTGTTAAACCCGCTCTGAATGTTTCATGACAGTGAATGAGTTCGCGTAACAGGGTCGAGTGAATGTTGTAGTAAACTAAAATGTACATTTTTATACCCTATGAGGGATGACTCATGGAAATGGACGTTTTGAGTACGAGATGTTAAATGAGTTCACACAACAAAGCAAAAATGAGGATTTAAAAAGATATATATAAATATATATAAATCAAGGTAAAATGTAGTTTTTGAGGGTAAACATATATATTCTTTCTATGTTTTAAGTGCTTTTAAGATCGTAAGATTTAAGAGTTTGACCCGACCTATGCATATTGATTGTGAATGGCATATTACCAAGAAAATGTAATATAGATTTTGTTAATTAGAATATCCGACTTTTAAATACCTAAGAGATTTCTCTTCGGCAAACATAGATTTTTGAACATTTGGTTTCCTGCTCAAAAAAAAAATTACGCAACACTTTTGATTTTGCAAACAATGGAGAGAGGGTTGTTACTCAATCTTGCAGCCATTGTCGATTATAAGCACTAAGAGAACAGGGTGCACGGAGGGAGAAAGGCATGCTGTGTCTGTCAGTGCATCAAGCCCAAAGGTGACAACGCACTCAAGCCCATTTGCACTGCATTAAGTCCAACTCACGGCTGAAAAGTGCCTTTCTGCATTTCACCCCTCTTTACCCTAAAATAATGGAGGCTTTCTCGCAGCTCCGGGAGGCTTTCGCAAGCTGTGCACTTAACAGCGTGTCATCATCACCTGCCTCTCTCCTTTCTGAGTACCTCCCAATTGATCTCCGGGAAGAAATTCTGGAATTGTTTGTGTCACGATTTGCACAGCTGGAGCCGGAGCATACTATTGCACTCGACTAAACCCAAGTCACCATTAAAGCAACCATTAGCCAAGCCGGTGGCGAGGATTTAAAAGGAAAAAAAAGCTACAGAGGTCATTTATAAAAACGTGACGTAGTACGGCCTAGGTGGCTACGATGTCCTGGATGTATAAAAGCAAGGAATTTATGAGTGTAAGTGACTTGTTTAAAGCCGTGACTATGCAAATCAGTTCGGACACAAGTTAATGTGCAGGCCACTGAGATGTTCTGCTTGGTATTCAAGGAAATGAATTTCTTCTATGTTCCTGTGTGCTTGAAAAAAAAAAAAAAAAACAGTGTGTGTGTGTGTGTGTGTGTGTGTGTGTGTGTGTGTGTGTGTGTGAGTGTGGAAGCTATTATCCTCGGTCTGTTCAATTATTGATTGTCAAGTGCCACAGGGTGAGGGAGAGCCCAGTATACGCACACCAAATAAATCTCTGTTTGGACGTTCTGCACTGTGTCTCCATCTCCCTCTTTCCCTGGCTCCCCAATCTCAAAGTGAAGTTTCGAGTTTTTACGGGTTCATCTTTTCAACTATTTCGAGAATGCATCAAAATACGGACGTTTGGAATCAGAGTTTGCATCGAGGCGGCAGTTATACTCTAATAGCTGTACTTGAGTATATTTATTAATGAATGCATTGAATACATAATAAAATGGATGGATGTCTTATCAAATAAAAAAAGTGTAAAATTATATTTTATGTTTTAATATTTTTATCAGCAAATAAATAAAAAAACATGCATTTACCCGCCCCCATACCCCCCAACAATTTCTAATTTTTACAACTTATTTTTGCTGACATTTTTCCGTACTTAGTTTTGTACAAAAAGTGCTTAATGAATGTCCCTTCTAATGCCACGAACAGTGAACAGAAATGATGTTCTGATGATTTGTTTAATCAAAAATATCATTATTTCTTTATATTCTTATAAAGAAATAATTATGTATTTCCATGCCTACAGTTTGAGTAACCCAGTTGCATATTCAGTGTGACCTTGTCAGTTAATATAATTTTCTTCGTTGAAAAAAATAGAGAATGAGAGAATCCATATTTTCCTCCCACGAATGCCAGGAAATTCAGGTGAGCAAATACTTGAAAAAACGTGAAAAAAATATTAAATCAAAAGAAATATTTCAAAAGGAGTTAAAGAGTTGTGAATGTATTTTTTCCCCATAATTTTTTCCCCATTCCCCATGTCATGATGTACATTACTGTGCAAAGTCCTGAGCCACCCCTTATTTCTTCCTATTAAATTAAATGATGTAAATTAAATCTAAGAATTTGGGACAAATGTTTTACTGCAACAGAATGCAAAAGTTTCGACAATTACTGTAACAGCCTCAGCAGCAACCTCATTTCCCCTCTCGTCTGTTCCAACCACTCAGC
>JAQMYK010000004.1:9665545-9678801 GCA_030014345.1 Clarias buthupogon
CTCTCTGAAGCAGGACATAGCTTAAAAGTGTGCTGCAGCATTTACAATCGAATCTCTACCCATTAAACCTGTGGCATATTGGTGATTTTTGTAAAAAGGCAACGGCTTAATTTCCAAGTACCTTTGACTAAAAGTATTCTACAGAGAATCTGAGTGGTCTGGTTGCTTGGTAACCGTAGTCACATGGTCTAGGTTGCACAAGTTGAATCCAAAGGCAAACTGAGAGGAAAAGATCACAAAAACATCCAGGTGATGGAAGCGGTGCTAATTGAACAGTGGTGACAGCGTCCTAAGTGTTCTTTAGAAATTCGAGTGTGTAAAACTGCGCAACTAAACAGTGGCTGCTTGGCAACATTTTCAGACTGAGATCACTAGTGGCATCACTGGCATTTAACTTTAGAACAGGTGTAAGCACCTGCATCGTGAGGTTTCGTACAGTGTGAACAACTCTGTGATGTGATTTTCAGCATTGCGTCAAGAGCTGTGAAGTGTGAACGGTATTCAAATACCATCATTTTTCTCCTCATAATGAAAGGCCCACTTTAGAAAGTGAGTCTTGAGGAAAAAAATAAATAAAAAGATGTCTTAGTGACATATTCTCTACACTATAGAAACGGTAGATAGCAAAAAGTACGGTATTTTACTTTGGATTCCTTTGCCTAAATATATGTAGCTTTAGCCAAAAAGAGAAATGACCAGCTCATATTGATAACGCTGTGAAATCCTGCTCTGTAGCAGCGTGTGCCAGTCAACTTGGCAGTTCATTTGCTGTACACACATACATGTGTCTGGCAGTAAATATGCAGACATGATGAACGTTATGGGCAAACGCTGGGAAAGTCAGGGACGGCCCTTTAACAAAACACAGTGCTTGATCATCATGCAGGAAGCAAGAGAGTCAATGTTGAGTGCTACGCAGAGGCTTTGATCGCAGAAAGAATTCTCTCAGCTATCGAAACGGGCCACTTCGCTAAGGTAAACACCTGCGGATCCACAGCAGATGAAAGAGGTGCTCAAAAACACACAGCGACAGTAAAAGTTATGATATTTAGCATAAGGAGTGCCAATCATGCCTTAAAGGAATAGAAGCCATGCTGCTTCTCTTTGTAAATCACCACTGAACAAAGGCACGCAAACAATCGCTTATTATGTCAAAACTTTTGACAATGACAGAATTAGAGCACGGCTTACACAGCTCGCCATCCTCCCGAAGGGGGAACCGCCACGCAAACACACACACACACACACACACACAAGAAAGTTAACTTTCCCTGTCATTCGACATTACATTCATTTGCATTTTTGCAAAGAGAGACAGGCCACATGGAGAGAGAATAACAAAATGGCGCTTGGAAATAAGATAAGAGAGCAAAAATGGACTCTACAGAATTTAATGTTGCTAAATAAAGCTAACCTCTGCCCACACAGTTGTCTAGTCTTTGCTAACATCAATTTAGGGAGGCAGATTGTCTGTCAACACACTACCCCATAGCAACTTGGCTTGATGTTTACTCAATTCAAACTGACTTTGCTATTACAAATAGCATGAAAATATATGCAGAGTACTGAATAAGATATTTTGTTAGATGTGATCAAAGCATGTGTATACCGAATGCCTGCGAATAGTGTGGGGGGGAATGAAGGTCTGTGACTTACTATTGTGTTTGTAATGTAATTCCTGTTAACGCCTTTAAAGAGAAAAAAAAAATACACAAGAAGAAATAAAACAGAAAGGATACAGTTTTATTATTTATTCAGCTAACTAAGTACAGTATAGCAATTTGGAAAAGCTGCTGACCTTCATGTGTTGTCTGTCATGTTAAATAAGTTCAACTACTGGTAGCTTGTAAGCTAACTAAGGTAGCTAATTCTAAGCTAAGTCTGTAAGCTAACTAAGGTAGCTAATTCTAAGCTAAGTCTGTAAGCTAACTAAGGTAGCTAATTCTAAGCTAGTTCAAGTAGCTACTCAGACTAGGCTAAGAAAAGAGAGAAACCCATGGATTCATGAATTTTCTGAATGGTTCGGAATTAGTGATTGACTGTGTCAAATACATAAACCACCTTTAGAGGTTGTCTGTCATATTATATAAGTGTCAGTGGTACTTGTAAGCTTGCAAGAGCTTACATCTATACATCTAGAATGTGTGGAATCAAGACAAATCGATCTCTCTCTCTTTTTTAAGACTACAATAAACGAAATCTATGGCTGCAAAGCCTATTTCTAGATATATTGTATTCTACTTGTTCTATTGACAGATCATTCCGCTTCTTTCGAGAAATAAATGCTTATAATTAAATTTTGAATAAAATTTTTTTTTTTTTTTTTTTTTACATTTTATGTAGTCTTGATGAATAGTTCTTCAGGCTTCCTAAAGGCCTTCTTTTTTTTTTGACCACTTTGAGTGGTTGAAACAGATGAGAGGGGAAATGAGGTTGCTGCTTAGGTTGTTACATGAACAAACAGTTTAAAAATTGTCTCTTTAGGCACTTTGCAGCCCGTCACTGTAAAAATGTGTTTCCATTAATTAAATAAGATTGAATTAAATCTACTATAAAGAAATGAGGTGTGATGGTTCAAAACGTTTGCACAGAACTGCATGTCTAGAAATAGATTCAGTAATCTTATATCTGATTTGTTGTAACCTTTTATTAAGAATATTTTCACTTGCTATGATGTCATTGAAATCTTAACCATCATAACTGCGAACCATTTAAAGCTCACTTGACAAGTTATAGCACGAATTCCAGTGTAGTTTAGCCATATTTTGTGTGAAATGATCCATTACAATCATAGACTGAGAAGATCTACTGAACCTGTGCTTCAGTGGAAAGTCAAAGCATTTGAAATGTCCCAATTTCAAGACCACTCCAGCTGTTGTTTATAATCATATTTTTGAAATATGCCATTTTCTGCCTCCAGAATCAGGTTTATACTGCACAGCACTGCTCTACTTCAGACTGAAACATTCATAAGAATATTCCTGCAGTTCGTTCTCTGAAGTAAGCGTGGACACTGGAGGGTCACTTCGTTTCACACTTGGTGTTAAACATGCAACAAACAAGCCACAACTACAAGCATAATCTTTTTCATTCCGAAGTGACATAAAAGAACATGTACAAAAATGCAGAAAACCAAATACATTCTAACAGCACTGTACTTTCCATGCTGTAGACCCATGAATGATGGCAATAGATACTGTATGGCACATTATGAAGACTGCTATTGTCTGAATCTGTGCTTTAGAATAAAAAGAGGGGGCATTCAAATCAAGGTTGGAATAGACTAAAGAAAAACACTTAACTCACTCACATGTTCTTCATCCATGAGCCAGCTATTCACATGACTCACCTTCAATTTTAAAAGGTCACCAGTAATTCAGCCTTCACATCCATTTACAGGAAAAAAGCTCACAATGGATGAATTTCTCTTTTTTTTCTTCTGAAAATAAATATAAAGCTCAAAAGGAGGAATTTAGCAGAACATGGACTAGAAAAAAGTGAAAAGGAAAAAAAATGTGGGATGATTTGAGCAGACAGAGCACAGCATGAAAAAGAAAGGCAAGGATTTTTTGGCACCAAGCTGCTTGGTGGGACCTTGCTCACTCACACACAACGCTGACCTCCATCCATTGAGTGATGAAAAGGAGTGAGCTGGCGAACTGAAGCATTGATTGATTAGTTTATGCTAATGTGTTTTTGATCAGTAGGAGCTTCCCTGTTAAACTAACGAGACAAAGAAAAGGGAAGTTAAAAAAGGGTCATGTTTTATTTACTCGCTTGCGAGGTCCCCGGAAGTTTCCCACCACCATCTTCAAAAAGATTCAGAGTCAATTCTGCCAGCTGTGATTGATAGAAAAAAAAATGTTTGCCATATCATACCCCTATATTCCCCCTCTTGACGTCTGATTGTTTAATAGTTTACAGTTTGACTCAGTTTTAATACAAGTTGGGGAGGGAAATGAAAAGGTCTCGTGTTTCCTTCACGACGGTTGCCTTTCTTCATTTGACTGTCTGGTGGGTTGGCCTCCTTTTCAGCGTGTGACATTTTCCCCGCCACGCTGGCTGCCTGTCATAGGATGCACAAGGAGACTTCACATGACTTTTAGATTTTGCCGTAATTTATCCCCTTGTTTCTTGGTGGAATCTTTACAGTTTTGCTGTTAACTAGGCTAGTCTGCGTGTGTTTGTCTGTAAGGGTAGAATACGAGATGCTCATGAACTAAACATGCAGTCATTACTTCAAAATTTTATTTGCGCAATGTTTTTTTTAACAATAGACATTTTCTCAAAGCAGCTTTACAAACCTGAGATCCAGGTCTAGACCCACATCCCTAATAAGCAAGGCAGAGGTGACAGTGGTAAGGAAACTCATTGAGATGACATGAAGAAGAAACCATGAGAGGGACCAGAATCAAAAGGGAGCTGATGCTCTTCTGGGTGACACCGCATAGTGGGATTATAAATTATTACAGTATACAGGTGTGGAAGAGTAAGGGGAAACAGTACTCTGTTGAAAGGATGTTCAGTATGAACAGATTATAACGGTCTGAGTAGGAGAGTACATTTAAACCACTGCATGAAATAATCAATGACTCCCACTCTTAGTGGACATGGTATCAGGAAGGCCTAATGTAAATTCCCCAATGTCCTTCCTTTCCTCACATGTACAGTGTATTATTAATTTCCCATTGACTGGACTGCAATTTCAAATAGTGACTATTTTGATGTTTCATCTTCTGTCGCAAATAATCCTACATATTTTTACTGGATTTCGGTCTTTTTTTTTTGTCATTTTCAAGTCAGCATCGCCTTCCGTTATTTTGCACTCAAGCTCTCAAACTCAGACTAATTGCGCCTCATGTTACATACAAGAAGCATGTCTTTTCTGTCAGACGGTGAGTCTTTGCTACATATAACCAATTTAAAGTGAATGGAGCTAAGAATCGGCCACTTGAAGCTTAAGGGCAATCCAGCCTTAATCAGCATCCCTGCAGCTTAAGCTCAGCATGTTCTAGCAGTTAGCGGACACAACAAGGCAATCATCCTCACATGCGCATGCCGCTCGCTGGAGGGCAGGCTCGCAGGCATTACGCCATTTGATATCGCTTTCAGTGTAGTTAAAGCTACACCGAATTCATATGTGGTCTTTTCTTCATATAGGATGAAGGGCAATGCACCTGTGTGTAGCCAGGGAGAGGTGTCCCTCGCCTCCTCGCTTCTGTTTCTTGTAGAACGATTCTCAAGGTGACGAGCACTGAGGGTTTTTTTAAGTTGATTTTTTTAAGAGATGCTCAAGGTCATACCCAGGGTCCTTGAGCTTCGCAGGCTTTTTGAGCCTTGCTGAAGTCTCTCAGGACAACAGTGGGCTCTAATAGTTAATGAGAGCTGTGAGTTTCGAAGCAGCCCAGTCCTGAGCTTGTACAAACAACACACACACACACACACACACACACACACACACACACACACACACAAAGAGCATGCTCAGTGCACCAAACCACTCGTATCTTCCTTTGACTTCAAAGTAAAATGGCACTTATGACTTCTGAAGTTGACTTGCCTCCATCTCTGTTTTTCTTTTTGTTTTTTTCTTTTTCACTTTCACTATTTTTCTATTCTTGTCTCATTTGAGAGGCTCCGTTTCTTCCCCCCCCCTCCCCCCCCTGCCCTTGAGTTTTTCCAATGTCAGGGCAAACTTCAAACTTCAAACGCCTGCCAACACGCTCAGAGGAGTCCGCTGAGAATCCCTATTCCAAACAATTATTATATCTCCCACTAACTGGCAGATCCCTCACACTTTTGATTGCATTACAATTAAAAGGCTCCTCCAACCAATGCTCACTACAAACGCCTGCTTCTAATTGTCACAACGTTGTTTTAGAAATCTTTGAACATGCACAAAACTTCAAATGTATTGGCATCTTTGAAAAGAATTGCCAAATACCATTGGGAAAATAAACATTGCACATAATGAATCAAATTTTTCTCTCAAATTATACTAGGAATCAAACAAAAAATCGTTGCCATAAGAATAACATTTTATATAACAGATACAGTATTGTGCAAAAAAGTTTTTGACACATGAAGAAACTCTACACCATACACTCACATTAACACCTAGAGGCAATTTACATAAAGTTATTTACATAACTTTGTGAATCCCTAGAAGAGACTAGAGCTACTCGAGGCTCATTCCATGTTAATCTATGTACTATCCCCACCTTGAATACACTATATTACCAAATGTTTATGGACACCTGACCATCACTCCTTAATGTCAGCCTTCACTATAGTATTATCACAACTTGAAATGATTGCCTTGACGCGAACTAAGAAGCCCAAACATGCTCTAGCCTGACGAGGCCCGTGTGAAGAAAGTAACATGGTTCGCAAAGTTTAGACTTGAACAACTTGATTGTCTGCACTTGAAACTTGTCTTGCAATTCAACCCCACCAAACACTTCGGAGGAAGAATGTGAAACCTGACTCCGTACTCCTTGCTCAACATCGGCGCCTGACCTCACTAATGCTATTGTAGCTGAATGAGGACGAAACTCCACAGCAACACTCCAACAACGCGTGAAAAGCCTTCCCATGAGAGTCGAAATATACCACCAAAATCTTGAATATGGTGTACACACACACAAAATGACAAGAATGTTTAATCAGGTGTCCACATACTTTTGACCATAAAGTGTAGCCTAAAGACTGACACATGAACCGTATGCAAAGGGAAGAGTAATTGCTGACAGAAAGCCATGTGTCGGTCAGAAAGGTCTGTGAGGATCTCCAGATGCTAATGTTCTCTTTCCAATTATCAATAAAGTCTGGCCATTTTCATTGCTCTTATATGTCCGTAAAGTCTTATAATCTATTCAGTAAGTTCACCATAGTTTGTTGGTTTGAGTTGTGGTATTTAACCTTGGTTTTTTTTTCTTTTTTAAAGAATTTTCAGGATTACTCTCATCACCCCATAGGAGACGGAAGCCAAACCGATAATTATGTTCGCCCTGATTGAAAAAGGAGGATCAATAAGGATCACTGCTGTGTTTTTGGGGCATCCATCAAACGTCGTAATCTGGGAGTGTGGCTCGGACACCGCCTCCACCGCCAGCCCCTACCCCACCCATCCTCAAGCGGTAGCATTTCATTTATTGTGAGCATAGTGGGATATTTCTGTATCGATTGCTCTGTGATTGTGGCATTTTGTGCTTTGGAAACTCAATTGGTGTGTAAAGTGCAACCTTGCAAATGCAAGTGGTGCAGATCAGCAATATCAGAGATGTCCAGTCTACTGGGGCAGCGAAGATGTTTGAAGAAAATGTGCTAAGGACGTTCAGCTAGATTACACTGACTGTCCAAACTGAACATTTTCCGTTCATCAACAAGCAAATACAGAAGGAGCCGTATGTGCAGGAGTATATGAAATGTGCAGTGGTAGATCAGATCTTTTCCTGTTTTCAGGTCATGTCTAGTGGAATACAAAAGAATTTCGAAAGAATTGTATTCTTTTTCTGATAAAGCCATGTTTGCTTGTTTCTTTGGTGAACAGCAGGAGCTAAAAATCTCTTCAATGCATGCATGCCAGGATCTAATGGACAATAAATACTCCACCGATCTTCCAATGACAAATTATTTATCTGCCTTAGATTTGAGAGAAATTGAAGCTAATTAACATTTATCCTTAATTTGCAACAGTGTGCTTGACGAGGACAGCTGCGGCGCAGCCCGTCGGAGGGAGAGACTTCAGAGCCAGGTGAATTCCCGAGCAGACGGTTTGATCTCGAATACATGTATTCCATCTCTTCTCTGTCACTGGGGAACTAGGCGTCAAGGTCAGAACTCAAAGACAAGTGTGCACGGCGGGAGACGCTCGGCGGCGAGCCATCGCACGCTCTTGCTCCGGCCCTTTGCTTTTGTGCACATCATGGCAGCATCAGAAGCACTAGACTGACACTAGTGAAGTCCCTGGGTAGCAGCCATCACTACCTGTTTCTCCATCTCCTAGAGAAGCAAGCTCTTGTTTTAATTGCATCATTAATATCATTACAGCTGAAGAGCCAATTATCGCCTTTGCTTTTCACCTGGGCTTTGTGTTCGTTAGACAAAGAATGACTGTGTGTGACCTTTCTGGTGAGGTGAAATTCACCCTGACTGAGGGCTAAGGTCAAACCTCCAGTGTCATCCGACTGCTGCCAGGGAGAAAACAGTCAGACGTAAAACCTTAAGGCTGCTCTCGTTGGCTTTTGTGCACAATGCCTCAGTCAATATTTGCACTTTTTTTTTTTTTTTTTTTTTACGTGTATCTGCTTTGCAGTTTTCTCACCAAGACTTTCTTTTTCTCCGGCAAAAATTTATTAATTAATTAATTAATTAATTTAATTTAATCACCTTAATTTCTGCTCCAAAGTCCTGCAATTGAGCCAAAATGTCACAGTACAGATTTTAAACACCAAATAAAAGGTGCTTTCTAGGATGTATAATATAATTAGGGTTTATTATGTAATATTAAATACAGTATTTTTTTTTTTTATGTAGTTGGATAGATGATATACAGCATTTTGGGACTTCATGCCTTAACACGTCTCTTCGAATTAGCTTAAATCACGCTCCCATATTTAGTCTGCAAACTGGCATGTGTCACCATGCATCAAATCCCAACTCTTACTGTCAGGACGTATTGTCAAAGACGTCACACTGGCTGTGTCACATCATGTTACCAATTATGCATAGATTCCAGCACGTAGTCTGACACCATTTTGAAGTGCACTCATGACATTTTTTTTTGTTCACTTTGTTTCACACATTTGTCACTTTATACTATTTATCAACATCTTGTGGTATTTTAATGATTTGGCCTGTCAGCGGGAAAAGAATGACATCCTCTCAAGAATATACAAGTTATACGAGTCCTACATATTTTATACCATGTCCTCGGTCTGAAATATCGCCTTTCCTTTTTTAAGCCTCTCAGTGTTATTGGACCTATTTTCAAACATGTGTTAAATATATGATGTGTGCGCTTCATCATTCATATCAAGGACCACAGTGTGTCTGTCCAAGAAAAATTAGCTAGTGGACAGGCTAGAACCGATGGAAAGTTGACATCTCGCATGCCTTCCCATATCGTCTTCCGAGCCTCCGGATGACAAATCTTTGTCCTGGTGTGTAATGAGTGTAGTTGACATGTGACTAGTGTCTCATTACAAACAGCTTTTTGGTGTGGAAACACCTCCCGGACCGCACCATTTTTCACGTCCGCTCTCTGGCTAAAAAACATTGATGAATAAAACAACAGGAAAGCAATCAGTCTGAGCAAAGGGATGTGTCAGAGAGTGAGTGAGAGCCACGCGGGTCAGTTGACAGATCCAGACACTCTGTTAAAAAGAGCATGATGCTACCACGTAGTTTTGTAATAATATAGTACAGAGGCATGTACCTGCTACATTATTTCCACTTGGAAAACCAGATTAAAAAGTAGCTAGGGCTGACTTTCTGACTTGATTAGGTATAATCATCTTAGGTGATACTTGACCATCTTGTAATAATATTCTAAATGATATATAAAATAGCGGAGCACAACATTTTTAAGATTTTGCTAGATTATGTGTCAAATGTAATGATTTATATCAAATGCAAAATTGTGCCCCAAGCATCAGAGCTCCATATTCTAATGAATAATTCAACTGTAATTCAGCTATTCCCCATGGCATCTGTTTCCTGGAAGCTTAATTAATTTACATTTCATTCACTATGTGACCCCATAATCAAATTAGACTTATATGACAAATGAACACATCAGTAAAAGTATTAATCTTGTGCTATTCTGAGGAAGAAAATATCTTAGTCTGTTTTTTTTCCCGATTTTGGAATCGGAAACATTTCAACCTTGTATACGCCTTCTTTCTTTTGTACGGTGTACTATCTTTTCGTACCTGCAATGGCGTTATAGTGTTTAAAAAGATGATATCAACATTGTGGCCAATACACTCGGGTGGAAAACCAGTTATTATACCGTGGATGTGTCCGGAGAGAATCATTAGCTTATAAAAACACATAACCACAAGCCATGCAAGTCCTGTGATAGGATGATAGAAGGCCTCGAAGACGGCGAGTGACAGCGAGAGAAGCTGAGAAGCAGGAACAGAGAAAGAGGATAGACAGAAAGTGCTTTCTCCACGGAGGGTGGAATCAATCTGGAGGCCGACTCAATCTTTCAGTCTTATCTGTCGTGCTGGTGCGGGCCACGGCTCCAGATTGCAGATGATCTACATGCCTTTATGTAAGTGCAGCTAATCTGTCACGGCTTCTGGGAGGTGGAGAGCAGACGCATAGTGCTGTGGTGCTTCAGCAACCTGGTGCGGCTTTTTCCTCAGGCCATACACACTACATAGCAGAGTCTACTACGGTAAATGAGACATGTCCATAGAGCTACTAATCAAAATGGAATGAATTGTTTAAGGCTATAAGCAAGAAGGATTTTAGTTGTGAATGCTCAAAATATTATAAAACAATTTAAAAAAATATTAAAACACACAAATGTTTTTCTTTTTATAGCTTTAGATATAGCATATAATAGATAAAAGACTGTAGGAAAGTTGCATACAGTACTGACAAACTACATGAGCTATTTAACAGTAAAATGACCTCTGCACTACAGCTCTGAGGAATTACTGAAAAAAGTAATATTTTGCCTTTTTTAGGATTTGTTTCCCTGTTCTGGTATTTCATTTTGTGCACATACAGTACTTTGTGTGTGGTAGGGAAAGGTCTTATTTCTACTGCGCAGGGCTTAGAACAAATGTAGGGCGGAGTCTATAAATAAAAAATAAAATAAATAAATAAATATTCCTTCTATTTCAAATGTATTTATAATACTTGTGCTTTAATACAAACTATTATAATTCTTTTTGTTTAACCAAACACCTCTCATACTACATTTTCATGTTATTTATTCACCGTCAACGTTTAATCATATTAACATATTATTTTCAATGCCTCACATGTATGCACATTCAAACCTTATTATGTTCTCCTCCTTTCTGGGGTCATGCCGGCCTGAATATACTTCCATCTCCTGAAGTTTTACCTCGCTTCAACCCATCTCCCAGCTCATTCTCCATTCCACAATTAATTCACTCATTTATCCTCTGTTCCAGTCAAGGGCACGGCCCGAGATCTCTTAATTAAAGAAGAAAGAGCGAAGAGAAGAAAGTTCGTTCCTCCGTCTTCAAATGAAGCCCAAATTGGTGTGCGGCTCGATCCGATCATTTAAACTCACTTAACCCCCTTAATTAATCCCCAACACACACTTCACACGATCTGTGCGGAGTTAATGAAATCAGCTCAGTTGAAGTCAAATAATATATCCCTTTGCGAGTGATGCTGCGACCCTGAGAGCAGAATGAGCGATGCTCATGGAGGTTAGCTATCAGCGGGATTGAACATTTGAAACAGAATAGTGGTGTGCAGTTGAAGAGGGGAAAAAAAGTGAAATCTGATCGACTGAAAGAAAATTGAAATGCATTGTGGTCTTTATTAAATAATCTTTTTTTTCTTCTGATAAAGTTATCATTATGATCAATGACCATTAAACACAATTTTGAAATGAGTCTTGAATGAAATGATTCATTTACAAAATTTCAGGCCAGGGCAGTGAGAGGTCATTATCTTCATATCTGTAAAATTCACACTTAATGTTTGTCAGCAGGTAACTGTTTTCCCAAGGACTTCAACCGAGGCTTTTCTTTGTGGTGTGATGGGCTGATCAGAACAGGTCCTGACCATCATTGGTCACATGGACAGGATCTGAGGAAATCAGGCCATAGGCAGCTCATGGTAAGCTGGATAGCGTCCCGTTACATAATGATAAATCTGTGGAGTGCAAAAAATTCCTTGGTTAGAGGAGTTGTTTTTAAATCTAAATAAAAATTAAGAAATTTAGTGATCTGATCAAAAATCTAAAATCTTTAAACAACTGTTCAAACCCACTACCTAGCTTTACTGACATAGAAAAGTCACAATTTCAATGATAAGTGAGCAAATGATAAAAACAGCACTTGAGTTGTACTCAAACTTTGAGATATAAAAGCACAAAATATTTGAAATCTGTATTATGCAAACATTACTGGATTTGCATATACAGTGTCCATGGCTGTGGAGGACCGTTTCTCAGTTGCAGCACCTTCAATGGGGTTTTTTTTAGCAGCTGCGACACCAGCAGAAATCGAAGAACCTCATGTTTTCATACCTAAAAAAGCTCCTGACTTTCCCCTCTCCGGTTTTTGCAAACTTCTGAAACTAATTTATGTCATCTTTTATGTGCACCACTGAGTGACACAATTCACAAAGAGGCATACAAACTCCTAGAAACAGTCAGCGCTGTTGAAGTCAGAAGAAAAGGACAGCAAACAGTGCATTTATGAGCAATTTATGAAAAATTACAGTGGCTGGAAAATGGAGAAAAACATCAGGCGGAAAAGTTCACACGGACATACTTTTTCCTATATTAAACAGCATGACTTCTTTTTACATTTATAGTGATAATAGCTATGTATTTAAAGCATGTAGATGTGGCTTAAAGCTCCCATGTAGCCAGAAGAAAGAAAAAAAAAATCACTGGAAGTACCATTCAAGTAAACTCTATATTTGTATATATATATAATCATTCGGTATTAAATATGAGTCACACAAAAGTTAGCAGACTGCTGCTCTAAATAGTAATGGTCACTGATTATCAACCTGCTAAACGGGAGTTTATGAGCTACTGTAATTAATGTATATTGTAATATCTACCTGCCGTTCGATGTCTCCGAGCAGACTGCTGGCTCCCAGGCGGAACAGGTGAGGAGTTATCCACTGGTCACCCAGCTCGACTTTCATCAGTACCAGCCACACCAGGGCCTCCTGCGCTGTTCGAATACCCCCCGCTGGCTTAAACCCAACCTGCGCCACACACACACACCGCATGGGTAATGATCAATCTTGTTCTTTCTAGTACAGGTGAAATACCTTGGATAGCTGTGGCACATTGACTCTACCTTGTGACCGGTCTTCAGATAGTAGTCTCGAATAGCCCGCACCATCACAATGGCGACTGGGTAGGTGGCATTAACAGATTCTTTGCCAGTAGAAGTTTTGATGAAGTCAGATCCTAGTGAACAATGAGAAGACCTGAGTGAGGCTTGTATCCTGCCACCTTTATATTAGTACACGCACACACATTTATATATATATATATATATATATATATATAT